>BPLS01000276.1:0-24697 GCA_019656275.1 Rhododendron kiyosumense | reverse complement strand
TGCGCCCCAGGCGCATGTGGAACATTTCAAAACAAGTCCACCCCATCCCTTCTAAACAACAAAGTTATTACTTTAGAAAATGTAACATAACAGAGGAGGAGACTTGCCAGAGTTGTCGCTACAAATTCAGACAAAAAGCCTAGGAAGTCATTAGAGTCTTCCGGAAAGCCAGCAAATTCGAAAAATTTAGAAGAAGGTGATGTGGGGTAACCTCTTTTACTCTTTAGTATTCCTCAACTACATTTGATAGTTCAGCATAAGAGTGTGATGATATTTCAGTTGAGTATTTTTGGCCAAGTTTCATACTTGTCTGTCTCTGGTCCTGAAAGGGTTCTTTTAGTTTTTGGCCTAGCCTCCCAGGCCAGTCTCTTCTCTGTGGCTTCATAGAAGGCGGCTTTGCTCAGTCATATTCATGATTGCCCTTTTGGGATGTGGCCAGAGCATTATTACAAACAATGGTTGGCAATCCAGTCTCCAACACAGAGAGCTTCGCTACCATACCCGTGTTAATTTAGAAGGAGACCTGATTATGATGGGGCTAAGGATGTATAGGACATTCTCAAGGTTATCCATAAGAAAACCTCACTCCAAAGAACTCCAAATTTGTGCATTCAAGAGTTGACCCTTGAGTTAGTTTTCTGATGGCAACATGTTAAAGAACTTGGCTTAATCAAGCTTACTTCCAGGCACAAATTTCGCCTCCAGCATGTCAAAGATTCTTGATGACCATAGACAAACATGACCAATACAACAGAATTCGATCTTTCCATCAGACAAAGATCCATAAACAAAGATCCAGCACAGACACATAAATTGATCATGGTATTGAGTTGCAGAGCATATGCACGACAGTGGAACATAGATGTAAAAAGCAAACACAAAAAACAGATGGATACATGCACCATGGATTGGAAATGATCTGCAGCGATTAAATTATACTCCCTCCTTACCAAAATATTAGTCCGGTCCACAAAATGAGAACTTAAAATAGTACAATCTTTCAAAAAAATATTCAACAATTTACTAGATATTCAAGAGTTCTTTCAACTTATGTAAAAAGTTTGAATTTTTTCTTCAAAAAATGTATTAGTTTTAAGTCCTCGTTTTGTGGACCAAACAAACATTTTGTGACAGAGGTGGTAACTGAATTTTCAAGTAACTTACCAGCTGCTCGGTATTGGTATCGGTATGTCCTTAAAGGATCTAGTTGTGAAGCCATGCACAGGTCACTCCTGGCCATGTCACGGTCACAGTACTCTAAACGTTTCTCATATGCTGATGCATTGCTCCTAGCCTTGTCTTTATGCTTTGTCATCTCATCATATGCAGCTTTGCGCTGATTTTTGAGATGGTATACACGTGCCAGCCCCTGATGTGTTCGTATATGGTTGATATTGAGAGCATTCATGTAGCAGTCAGCAGCAAGATCCAGCTTGTCACAGTCTACGTACGCGCTCCCTAAATTGTTTAATGCCTGCAAGAAAGCAGTGTAAATCAAATGGTAATCCACTCAACCAACAAGAGTTTGAACTATCTAAACCAAAACTGATGATTTTTCTCTTAATAGAATTTCGCTTCGTTTCGTCAAAATTATATACTTCTCTGAATCATCTTCATGATTAGAATTCTAAAAAGGGTAAAAGGTTTGACCAAAAGCTCAAAAAAGTTGATTAGAAGACCAAACTACGCCAAAAGTCAACTTTCTTTGCTTATTTTTCCTTTTCTGAATGATCATCAGTATCAGAGAAGTTTATTTACATTTTTTATGCATCTCGTCTAGAAAAATAAAAAATAGAAAGTTTTGTACCGGAAGATTGCAAATAAGCCAAGTACCCAAAAAATAAAAAAAAGAGTTAACAAATAAGCCAAGTACTAGAGAAAGTGTGCATGCTTTATTCTTTTGTATAAGCATGCCGGAGAGAATACATACTTGTCCTTTTCTAAGGCCATCTGAGGGGCATCTAAGAGCTTCTTCGAGAAGTTGGATAATGAACAATAACAACTCCATATCAAGATTTGAATCAGCTAAAGCATATGCCTTAGGAAAAAAGCTTCAAAAGGATCTCTGGATAGAAATGGACTCTTCAGCTTTTGCTAATGTTATTTGCGATGGTCTGTGTCATATAACAACCATCCTGCATACACAAGCCTTTCTTGCTCAGAGGTAGAATGATTTCGAGCGAGGTGCAAGCTACGCATTGCAGCTTTTTGACAGTTCAACCTGCAACGATGAAATACATCAAGCTCATATTGAACACAAAAAATCTACTACTGACGAAGACCGTGAAAGTCTTTCCTCTTTTGTATCTTAGAAGTGTACCAAAAACTTTTAAGCACTTCAGATAACTGGGAGGCCCTATGTTACGTGGATCCTTCAAAATGTACTAAATACCGCGTTGCACACTCGGCAATCCAACAAGAGTATGAGATACATGTCTGACATTTTTTGTTGGACATTAACCAAGCAAACATATTTTTTAATTGGATTTCACCATGAACTAGGTATCGGACTCCTATAATATAAACGAAATGCCCTAAGGTAACTTCTAAACACCATTAAACCAATTAAATGAAAGAAATATACAAATAGAATCCGAATATCGAGAAAATGGAAATCAAGATATGGTACCGGGGATTTTACTTCTCTGTTTCTCCCTCAGGACACTTGAAAGGGTTAATCTTTCCATATCATTCTTTATCGTACAGTCTGTGTTTCATGCACGAGTGTCTAGAAACCTGCCTCGTTAAATTCTCTAGAGTCTAACAGAGAGGGCATAACATAATGCAGAAATCTTAAGAAGTAGAGATACGAACAAAAGCACTATCCATTGTTCTGAACAATATCAACATGTCGGGGGTGGCTCAACGACTTCCTTCAGATGCCAAATGTCAAACATGTGGGAGGCATATACTTTGCATCGATTTCTAATGCCGTAAACCATATAAAATACAAACCCGAAAAGCTATTAGAAATGTGCACCAATAGAAATTGAATTAGATGCAACAACCACCCATTGTACCTTAGATTGATCCTCGCATTCTTGGCTGCAGTTTGTTTATGAGACAATATAAGGCACAAATAGCAAACACCCGTTGTTGTAGAGAGAGAAAGAGACGATGGGTGTGGCCGCGTGGATGAGTTCACCAGCTCCGAGTCGCGAAAACAACTCTGGCGGCTGACTCAGTGGTCGGAACGGCGACGGTGAAGGTCGACTTTGACCGGTGACGATGTTATGACGGACTACGACAATACGACCAGAAGGCGGGAGGAAAAATGTTCTTTTAAGTTGTAATCAAGTGTTCCCGGCTCATTTTTCTCCAATTTTTTTCGACATATATCTTCTCCGATTAGATATCAAGAAATATCCGATTGACTTGAAACCCAATAGAATCATTTTAATTGACAAGTTCTCCAATGTGGACAAATCAGATCATAAAAACAATTCCGAAGTAAGGTCGAAAATTTCATAATACGGAGGGGAAGCCTTCTTCCTTCATAAGAGTAGTAATCAAGTGCACCCATCTATCTTTTTTTCATTTTTTTCCGGGAACTTTCTTCTCCGATTAACAACAATTGGTACTCGATTGAATTCATACTTAACAAGAACTTTATAATCAACAATATATACAATAAGAGCGAATCGGATCATCAAATCAAATCCAAACTAAGGTTGAAAATTGCCAAAAAAGGGTGAGAGGACACTTCTCAGGGGGAAGATGCGAAGTCTGCCCATACAGAACGCGCGCTTCGTAACCCCGCGTTACTTGTTGCCGGGACTTGTTTTGTTTTTCCAGAAGGCGTTTTTGCCGAACACGACTTCGTCACAATACTTTTTTTTTTGATAAGCAACTTCGTCACAATATTTGATAGTTTTATTTTGTCAATCACCTCTGATTTCACTGATGCAAACCACCTCCTCCTCGATTCACTCTCTGATGTATGCTTGCTCAAAACTCAATAATACAATTTCACTCCTCAGTTTATTTTCATTTCACGAATGCTATATCGAGGCCTTTCCCCGATGACTTTATCCTCCAACATCCAAGCTTGGATGACAGGTTCATCATGGCTTTGCGTCGTTTTCCGGGATCGATTTAAACCCTTTGTTCAGTCGCCCTTGGTTTATATATATGTCAAATGCAGTCTATTACAGGATGTCCGTAAAGTGCTTGATGCAATGTCTAAGCTAGACGGTTTCTTGGGGTGCTTTAGTTTTCAGGATATTCTCAATCAGGACACGAAAATGAGGCAAAAGAGGTCTTTGAGGACATGGAGAATTAAGGGATCGAACAAAACTGAGTCGATTTTGGGTAGTAAAATCCATGGGTTTGTGATCAAGATGGGAATGGAATCGGACAAATGCATTGTTAGTGCCCTTAACCGATATGTATGGGAAGTGCGGTGGTGGTGGTAGTTCACAGAAGCCACAAGTGTTTCGTGAAGTGGACACGTTAGATATAGGCGTTTGTAGTACACTAGTTAGTGGGCTTTAGAGGAAAGGCTTTGTGCCTTTGTGGATGAGGCACTGAGGCAATTCAAGGACAAAGGGATAGATTTGAATGTCGTGTCTTGTACGTCGTCAGTGATCGCTTCTTGTTCTCAAAATGGCAAAGACATGGAGGCTTTTGGACCTATTCAGAGAGATGCATATTGCTGGGGTAAAGCCAAATGCAATAAGAATCTTTTGTATTTTACCAGCTTGTGGAAACACTGCAGTACGCATGGGAAGGCAACTCATAGTTTTTCTATCAAAAGTGGGATCTCTGGTTATGAGTATGTTGGCAGTGCATTGGTTGACATGTATGCTAAATGTGGAAGGATGGAAACGTCTCGTCCTTTTTTTGACAAGTTAAGTATGCAACCCAAATGTGACTAGATTCTTTTGTAGTGCAGAGGCTAGGGAAAGATTAGCTTTAGCTGGGAATGCTTCATTTTCATTGTACTACTTTTTGAAGCCAAATTGCTATGGATGATGATAAGCAATCGAATATGACAGTTAAGTTATTGGAGAGGTTGGGAGAGTGTGCATCTGAAACCTGGCAAAAACAACTTGCATTTCACCAGTTAGGTTGTGTAATGCTTGAAAGGCAGGAATACAAGGATGCCCAAAAAGTGGTTTGAAGAAGCAGTTGAGGCTGGTCATGTTTATTCTTTAGTAGGGGTTGCAAGGACAAAGTATAAGCGCGGTCATAAATATGAAGCTTACAAAATTATGAACTCACTCATTTCTGATTATTCACCAGCCTGGTGGATGTATCAAGAGCGATCTCTATACTGTATTTGGAAAGAGAACATGATGGACTTGGATACGGCAATGGAATTGGACCCCACTTTTCCTTACCCGTACGAGTATAGGGCTGTTTTGATGATGGAGTAAAGTAATGTTGACGCCGCCATCCAAGATATCAACAGAATAATTTGTTATAGGGTCTCTCCTGACTGTCTTGAACTACGTGCTTGGTTTTCTATTTCAATGGGGGATTATGAACCTGCCTTGATAGATGTCCGGGCTATTCTGACCTTTGAGCCTAATTACATGATGTTCCATAGAAAGATGCATGGAGACCATTTGGTAGACCTCCTCCGCCACCATGTTCAGCAGTGGAGTCAAGCTGAGAGTGGAATCGGACATGGGCAAGAGTGACCTGTGCGTGGCTTCACAACTAGATCCTTTAAGGACATACCCATACCGATACCGAGCAGCTGGTAAGTTACTTGAAAATTCAGTTACCTCCTCCATTCCAAAATGTTTGTCTGGTCTACAAAATGAGGCCTTAAAAATAATACATTTTTCAAAGAAAAAATTCTAACTTTTTACATAAGTTGAAAGAACTTATTGTTATATAGTAAATTGTTGAATTTTTTTGAAGAATTGTACTATTTTTAAGTTCTTGTTTTGCGTACCGGGCTAGTAGTTTAGGAAGGAGGGAGTAAAATTTATATGCTGCAAATCATTTCGATTCATAGTGCAAGTATCCATTTATTTTTTGTTTTGCATTTTACATCTATGTCTCACTGTCATGCATATATTCTGCGACTCAATACCATGGTCCTTGATCAATCAATGTGTCTCTGCTAGATCTTTGTTTACAGATCTTTATCTGATGGAAAGAGTGGATTCTATTTTATTGGTTGTGTTTGTCTATGGTCATCGAGAATCTTTGAAATGCTGGAGGCGAAAATTGTGCCTGGAAGTAAGCTTGATTAAGCCAAGTTTTTTAACATGTGGCCCATCGGAAAACTAACTCAAGGGTCAACTCTTGCATGCACAAATTTAGAGCTCTTTGCACTGAGGTTTCCTTATGGATAACCTTGAGAATGTCCTATACATTCTTAGCCCCTTCATAATCAGGTCTCCTAAATTAAAACGGCATAATCATACGGTAGGGATGCTTTATGTGTTGGAGACTGGATTGCCAACCATTGTTTTTAATAATGCTCTGGCCACATCCCAAAAGGGCAGACATAAATATGGCCGAGCAAAGCCGCCTCCTCTCTATGAAGCAAAACAGAAGAGACTGGCCTGGGAGGCTAGGCCAAAAACTAAAAGAAACCTTTCAGGACCAGAGACGGACAAGTATGAAACATAGCCAAAAAACTCAACTGAAATATCATCACACTCTTACAAGCTGAACTATCAAACATAGTTGAGGAATACTAAAGAGGTTACCTCACATCACTTTCTTCACAATTTTTTGAATTTTCTGGCTTTCTGGAAGACTCTAATGACTTCCTAGGCTTTATGGATGAATTTGCTATAGCTACAACTCTTGCATGTCTCCTCCTTTTTTATGTCACATGTGCTAAAGTAAGAATTTTGTGGTTTAGAAGAGTTGGGATTAATGCTACTTATGTTAGCAACTTACGAAGCTTCTTTCATAATTCAATCAATCTCCAGTATTTTGCTGAGTATGCATGATTGCTGGAAAGCTTCATGCTAAATGAGAAATGAATGGGTGGAGAGCTGTTTCTGTTCTAGTATCTACCTATGGTAACTCATTGAGTCTCATTGAATGGCCAAGGAACCTCTTTCACTGTATTTTTTCTAGTTTGGGTTGGAACTGTATTAAATCAAGTGATGCAAGAATCTAAAGAATCTCAATGACACTTTTGACAATTGAGGGGTGATGACGAGTGGTTGGATGACCCTGGTTGGAATGACGATGATCGTGAAAGTAAAGAAAAATGAACATGCAGACCTTGTAAGTATCAGAGAAAGTGTCTAATTATATTTTAACTCTGCCGCAATGTGACTCATGTCGATAACTTCTTGGGAAATGCTTTGGGTTAGATTTCTCTTCTCGGTTTTTTTTGTTGTATACATGTGAAGTACACTACTATTTGATTTCTTTCCATTGATCCACCCCTTTGTTCTAGCTGAAAATAATATCTCGAATCATGCCTTTCAGTTCTAATGGATGACTATAAAGAAGCTGAAGCCATATCAGAACTCTCCAAGGCCATTTCTTCCAAGCCAGATCTACAGCTGCTCCACCTTTGTGCCGCATTCCACGACTCAATAGGTGACTACATTTCCACGCCATGATTGTGAGGCGGCTCTTTGTCTTGATCCAAGCCATACAGATACAATCGAGCTTTATCAAAGAGCACGAGAGCCCTTCAATGTACAACAGCAGAAGGAAAGGAGCTAAAGTGCTAATCATCAGATGGACCCCAATTTTTTTTGTTTCAGATAAGGCCGGTTCTAGTCAGCATGTTTTGTTTTTCTGGATTTTGGAAAGATTCAGGTCTGGATTTGCAGTGGCCTCAAAGAGAGAATCAGCGCTGTGAAGGAAAAACAGGAACAGATGGAAACAATTTGTCTCTTTACATGTATATATTCGTGAATATAAGCAGTTCCGGTGTTTAGTCATTTGACGAATTTATGAGGCGAAATGCTGCAAAGGCCTGGTTTGTGTAGCTGTTGGATCACTACAGCAGTGAGTTGGGATGGTGCTAAACAAAGTTACCAGCATTCAAATGAAACATGTAAATGAAATTGGCCACTGAGAGGTCTTCAATGTATTGCAATGTTTTCCTGTTGTGGCTTCCTTTGAAGTTTTTGCCAGCTACATTTTCAATTGTAAATGATGGAAGAGAATCCCCTTGTTCATCTGTTTTGAGTAATCAATTAATGATTCTGACATATGATCACGTTTGTAAGCATGGAAAGAATGTTTGGATTGGGTCATAAGATGATGGACCTTATGTTAAGTTTGGACACCTCAAACTCACACTTTTATTGAATACTCTAATTTGAACACAAAACAAGGGATCCGGTTCCTTTGTGAGGATCTATCTATGAGGATCTTGTGAGATTTTTAATCCAGAGGTGTCACCTCAATAGAGTTGCAAACGAGCCGAATTGAGCCGAGTTTTAGATTGTTCAAATTTGTTCATTAAGTTTCTAAGCGAACTTAGGCCGAGCTCGAACTGTATGAAAGTTTGACAAGCTGAGCTCAAACCGAGCTTTCCTATGTTTAAGTCAAATTCGAACTTGTTCACGAGCTTTAACGAGTCAAAAGTATTATATATATTTATGCTCTCGTACAATTCTAGAACTACAAATAAAATTTTTATTTTGTACATAAATAAGTTCATACATACAAAAATTTATAAAAGTATACTAAAATGTAAGTTCATCTTACTTTTAAAGGTTTATTCATGTACAAACTACAAAATTTTCATTATGTACATGTAAAAGTTTATACGTAGTGAAGATATATGTGAAATTTTATGATATAAATATGGTAAATATATATATATATACACACACACACACTCCGGGTTTGCGAGCCTAATCAAGCCGAATACTGCTAAGTTAAGATTTGGCTTGTTCAGTACTTGAATGAGCCTCGCTTCATTTGTAGCCCTACACCTCAATAATGAAGAAATCAAAAGGTGAATAACAAGGAAGTCCGGATAGGATCCAAGAGCCCCTCAAACAATGGGTGAAATATCTTTTTGGTGCATATTCACTCGTATCTATTTCATTTCATGTTTCTGTTAAAAAACTATGATACATTTAACATTTGGGTTCAACAAGAACAAATTCCCGCTCTTCCTCAAATTATGATAAATTTTTTAATATTTAGAATTGTGATAAATTTGGTTCTACTAAAAATTGTGAGAATTCTGTCCCAATAGCCGACTCAACCCATGCATATGGATTATGATCGTTTTCAAAAGCAACGACTCAGTCAACTACTACAATAAAGCAACCAGATTATGATGGATTCGAGTAGGATCGTTTTTTGCGTAGGGTTTCATTCATCACAATGGAAGGTGGTGGGGAACAAAATTGAACTGCTAATTTGAAATTCCCAACACAATCGACAAAAAATTAACACTAATTCTAGGAAAAACCTCATCGTACCTTATCGGGCTCAAACTGAAATCACAATGATGCACTTTAATTGGTAGTTTCATAAACTGAAACTTAAATACTGGAGCTTGAAACCTAACGTCTCAACAATGAGGATTCATTTGTCAAAAAAACAATTGAGGATTCAATTTCCTCCGCTTGCTTTCGTAATGGTGATATTCTCAGCAAGATTCCTCCAACAATACAAGGTCAGTCATGTCATAATAATCACCATAAGTATACAACGGACCGTAGCTAATCAACAACTGCTCGCCCACAAATTTTTAAAGTCATGTACGGAGTGGTATGACTGCTTCGGACCACATCAAAATCAAAACAAATTAAGAAGATTTCCCAAATTTGAAAACCACATTCTTGTAGTGAAAGGTATATGTCGAGGCACAGTAACAAACAGTGCAAATTATGCATGCATTTCACTTGAACTCTCCTTGGACCGGTGCTTTCGTTTCTTACTCCTGATACAATAAATCAACAACAATTGAGAGACAGCATATTATCGAAACAAAAGTTACTCCTAATACATAAAAGTGCATTAGCAATACTTGTCATGTGAGCTCGGATCCCGGCATAATTTGAGCTTCCGATCAACGTGCTTCATATCAGTAGCAGTAAGGGTCACAAGTTTACTTACCTGTACAAAATGAGAAGAAAAAGTTTATGGAGGAAGGTGGAGGTGAAACCGAGCTACATTCACAGTTTCGCACATATTGAAGTGAACATCGCAAAGCCAATGCCAGAATTACATCAGATAAGCAGCAGCTGTATCATGATCACCTCAAACTGAGAATTTTATGAAATAAATTATACATTCCTACCAAGGAGATTATGGCATTCATAGAAACAGTGAGTTCTGAAATGGAGTGTGTATCATGCTGGCGAGAGAGAAGGCTCCCAACGTATCTGTGCATAGCATTGAATTTCAGGAAAATTATTGCAATAAATAAGAAGGGAATTGGAAAACAAGAAATTCATTCAGTTCATATTTGGGAAGCGGTAAGAACCTCTCAAAGTCGAGAAGCCCATGCACCTCATTCGCCCGGTACAAAGCAGCCAATGCCAACTGCATCAAAACAAAATCTAATTTCAAAAAAGCAACTTTATTTATCAAAATAATGTCACAGACAATGATAGCAAATAAATAACCCAAGAAACTGAAAGTTGCCGTGCTGAAGTAGGTGGCTTACTACCTACGTACCTATTTACGTAGTTTTTCCTCAATAACCAGACCATTGAAAAAAAAAAGAAGTGTTCCCTCTAATATTATACAGCCTTAAGGGATCCTCCTGAGATCGGATTGCCACAAAGAGGTTTTGGGTGGTCTACGAAATGGGAACTGGCTAGTATGATACGAAACAGGTAAAAATTCACATTCAAGGAATATGACGTACAAAAACATATTAGTGATAACCAATACCTTAGTTGAGAAAGTGGGAAAAAGTAATGGGATTCAAAATGACAGTCCTGATATAAGTCCACCTCAGTTAGAAGTGGTCATGCCTTTGGAAATCATTACTCTCCCATCTTGTGAATTTTCCATGAAATGTAGGGCAGTGGGATGGGTGTACTAGGAATTGTGTGACTAAATATTAAAGAGCAAGGGAACGCAAGCCCACATGAGCAAGTGCATAAGAATATTTTTTTTAATGAGTCGAGCAAGTACATTAAGAAATAAAGCCTCGAAACAATTGGAAACAGAAAGATCAATGGTCTTCATGATTACATGCTGCTATTAAGCTCGCCCCAAGCAAATTTTCAAAAGCGAAAGCAGAACTATTGCAGAGAACAATAGCTCATTCAGAATCTCCCTCTGATGAAAATAATATAAAAATCCTTGCATGTAATACACTGCCAATCGATTTCTGGGCAGTGGACAAACATGCCATCATTTCTGCATAAACTCTTGTCATTTCACGTATGGCCACCTGCCCCTGAACTACTGCATTAATTTATACCAACCACCATTTCAATGTTTAGTAATTGTTAAGGATAGATCCATTTTAATAAGCAGAGTAATCTGAGTGTAGGCCAGAGAATATAGCCAAAGTCCTCCCAGCTCTCTCAAGTGCGATAAACCTTCCTAATCAAGACGAGTAGAAGTGTGGTCACGACCAAAGCTATTGCTACAAACTAGAAGTCATAAGTAGGAAAACCCAAGATGGTGGGCCATTTGACCCATCAAAGATAACCAGATTATGTAGATTAATTTCTGTCAAATACAGTAGAGATAGGCTCATAGACCCAAACTTACACTACTAGTGGGGGACCTAATGTTTCCCCTTGTTCAATTCGTTTAAGTAGTTCCACTCGTATTCACGGGCTTTACGAAGGTGAGGACTTGGTAAAACTGAAGTCAGATTCTGCTAGCATATACTTGTGACTACTACCATCCCAGAAGTAGTACCTCCCCTAGTGCCCCATTTCGTATTTGTTGGATTGATACAGCCATCACCAAAAGTAAGCATTGAAGAGCCACAGTCCATTTTGAAAACCAGATTAGATCAGCCAAAGCAACAGGAGAAACCATAAAATGGTCTTGGTTCCAGCCTGGATACCCTAAACCAGTTTGCTCATAAAACTAGGTAACCAACACTTTTTTTTGTCAAACCAAGGAAAAAAAACCGGGTGAACGGTCCAACTGTTGAAACAAGTGATGGTAACCTACCAGCTGGTTCAATAGACAGTCCGATGCGGCTTCGTCATACACAAAGACATAAACATATGTGCAAGGCATTAACCACAGAGCGAAGGGCTTCTACAGTTTAGTGACCTACAGAGTAAAAAAAGCTTAAACTACAAAGCCGACAGCTGTCATTATAAAGTTGCCCACTGATCTTTTCCCACCTAAGACACTATTTTCTCTAGTGGGGAAAACTTATTTACACATTACCCATCATAAGGCTATGTTACCAATGGGCAAAGGGTATGGTCACAAAGAGGTTAAAAAAGACCAATGATGACAAATAAAGCGGATGGCGCCTTCCCAATTGAGTAAAAAATCAGTGGGCATGGTCAAAACTCAAATAGGTATCATAGTCTACCATAGGAGGTAAAGGCGACAGTTTCCATCCACTTGAGCTTGTTTCAGACTTAATCTCATGTACGACAATAAGGAAATTTAGGGTTTTCAAAGCTATTGGGAGGATTAGGGTTAGAGCGTAACAGAATAGGAGAAACAAAACCAAAACAGGGCTGTTTTGGGTGCTGTGAACACTATCCATGAACAATAATTAACATCGTTTCAGGCAGAAAAATGAAAGAATAGGAGAAGAACAAGATAGGTCTGGAAACCACTCCTAGAGGCTAGAGGCCTTAAGCATCACACCAAGGGTTTTATTTCAACACACAATATATAAAAGAGGCTTCAAAAGCTGTGATTTCTCTAAAATATCAACTCCCTTAATTTAAAAGCATTACATTGCTTTTATAGAACTAAAACTGACTTTTTAAGAAAAAGAAAACTATTTCTGAAACCTATTTGATAGTAAAAAAGATTTGTAATAAACAAAGAAAGAGAGAGGATGTTTAGACGAATGGGCCTAAAGCAAACAAGTTGTTTTATACCAGAGGATGTTTAGATAGACAAATACCTGCCCAGGAGGGAAGAGAAGGGGAGCATCTGTAAGCATGATTTTATCTGATTCCACCTTGGCAGTTTCATGCACATCCTACAAAGAAGCCATCAAAAATCAGATTACAATAGGCAGACGGGCAGCTAAAATAGATCCTTTCTTTCTTTCTTCTACAATTAAGATACAGTTCTCTTTCTTTTCTTTTTATGTCTCTTTTCTTTCTATTCATTTTTTAATAATCAAGAGAAATTAAACTAGGTTGAGTTAAATTACCAAGTTTGTATTATTATGATGAACATAACAATAAACAGACAGTAGTAATAAAATCTTCACATGCTCTACAATTCAACCATTGAGCCAGAACAATGAAAAAGAACACAATCAATGAAACAGAAGAACAAAAATGCAGCAAACGGTGTGGCTTGGAGATAAGTATTGGAGATACGGTCAAAGACTACTTACAATTTAGATATGGTATTGCAAAAGAAATCGATCACAAATTTAAAAATTATGGACAGTTATTAAGAAAACAGAATAAATAGGATAAGGCTACCTTTAGCGTTTGAAGTTGGTCATCATTTGCTTCAATAAACTCCTAAAGGATGAACAACAATCATCACTAATCACGGTAACAGAGAAGGATACTTTTATATAAACACATATATTAACATCGACCAAGGCAGGTGATAGTATTTCACTTAACTCTTGCACATAGGAAATGAGAGTGCGGAAAGGAAACCACGCAGTGAAAAATAATAATTTGGAGACTGACCTCCATAACATTGACAAAACCATCAAGTGCACGATATGGTGCATAAACGATGAGGTCAAAACCTAGACTCTGCAAATTAAAGGAAATATTTAAACTAATATCAAAACCGCAACAAGGTAGGAGGAAAATGGTGTGTGTAATATCATGCCTGAAGAACAATCATCTCATTATTGAGGATCATTTGATGATCCTGTTCAATTGCCTTACCAAGCTCTTCTGCTGATACATGATTTTCTTCAGCCTTACAAGCTGCATATATGCATGTTAACCTGTCTCGAAACAAAATCTTCCAATTCAAATAATTTGAAATAAGTGAAACCAAGCACCCGCTTTTAAAATCCAGTGCATCTATGAAGCATGGATACTCCAAAACTGATTCCTTACAAGTTCCTGATACATGTCAGATATGATATTACACATATACCGCCCGATATTATCGGACTGACAAATAAATATCCAAGTATTCCACCATATGAGGAGAACTTGTTTTACAATTATAAATGGAAAATGCTAACAACCATTGGTGAAGCAAAAGAGGGACCAGGGGGTTCACGTGCCCCTGGGTTTTCTACTATTGCAATTATAACCCCAAAAATTTTACATGTTCTTTCAATTATCTCTAAAAAGTTACAATAGTTGCTCCTAGTAGTTTGAAATTGTTTTCACATCAACTCTGTAATAAAAGTAATCACTAAACTAATTAGCTTCACAAATGTTTCTCTAAAAAATCACCTCTCCTATATATTTCTAATTCTACAAGTCAATATTTGAATTCTCATGAACACTCTATGATTAAGCTTTCGTTGGCTCGATATTCATGTTGAATCTATTGTATTCTTAAACTAATAGTGAGCCATGCTTTTGATTTTTTAATTCATGTGTCGATTGCATGTTAAAATTTCAGGTTTTTCATTTTGCATTACAAACCATCTTCAAAACATATGAAACAAGACCGAAAATGATATTCGACTTGAATGTGGAAAAAGATTTTGAGCCCATTACTAATAAGCGCCCCCAGTACTAATGCCTTGTTTGGTTTGGTTTTTGAAAATTTGTTTGAAAAATTGTAGGGGTAATAAGTGGAGAGAGATAGAGAGAGAAATGTTGGAAGTAGGGGGAATCTAGGTGAAATCTAGGGGGAATTTTTTGAAAAATTCTTTTTGAATTTGAAAGAGAACAAGGCATAAATTTCTGGATCCGCCAATACTAACAAACAGCTGAGGATAATGTGTAAAAAATGCATGGATACCCATGAAAAGTGTATGGATATCCATGAGATATGTAGTGAAAATATAACTTTTTCAGCTTCATATAAGTATTACCCATCGCAAAGTAGGCAGTGGTTAGCAAAACCAATCATAAAATATAGATTATATTTCCGTTCGGTCTTCTTTAGCGCAAGTATCTTTTGTGTAATTTCGATTATACAACAATACAATGAAAAAGGAGTTCCTGAATGGACCATTGAACATCAGCGACCTGCAGGCTACAATTGTAAATCAGATCTAAATCTATATCTTACATAATGTCTTTAGGGTGATGCTCCATAACCGACCATTGTAGATAAAATCGTTTGAAGTATATAAGAGCTGTTGCCTGCAGAGAATGGATACATTTTCAGAAAAGGAAAATGTCCAAATCATGATACACAATCCCTACCCTACCACCAAAAAAATGCTATTAATCACTAGTAAATCAAGAAGCAGAACCATATACCTGTATTTTACGCGGAAATTTGAAGGCATCGCATACATCTTGAATTTTGAACTCATAGAATGTCCGCAGAAGTTGTTCTTCTTCAGTCTTAAGTGGTTTAGGACGTGAATGCTTCTCAACTGATGTGACAACAAAAAACAGAAACAGAACAAGCACTGAAAGAGAAATAAACTCCGCATACGTACACAAGAATTTTCAAAGCCATGTGCAAATTATATCCCTAATTTAAGTCTCAATTAAAAGTTACCAATCTCTTTAGCATCAGGTTGAGGTTCAGGGTACGACCAAGACCCGTCAATATCTACTTCCATTCTTGTTGCCCCATACTTCAAAAACATATTATATGGTCAGCATCACAGATATTATATCCTTTTCCAGTGCTTGCCAACGAAACAAGAGTTTCTCCATACCTTTTCCAGTGCTTGCCTTGCCCTTTGATTAGCAGATTTGTACTTTTCTTTCTATGTAGAATCATTAAGAACGAATGGTATTAATACAAGGACAAATTGGAGAAGAAACCATAAACCTACATAAGAAAACTATTTTTCTATCAAGACTCATTTCCTTTATGTGGTTGCCAAGTAATAGAGAACCTTGGTTCCTTTTTTATTGAGTTTCTGCACTTTATTAGAAACAGCAAAGTACAAGGACTACAGCTTGATGTATTTTGTCCTTCTGTTCCCCTCTTAACAACAAAACAAAAAATCAAACAGAAACAATATCAATCATAAAAAAGGAGAAAATAATTGAGGGCCAAAACAGGATATTACCAGATCTTGGGGAGAGAAGATCCACTTGGCACGGTGAGTTGAAGTTAGAAAATCAGCCATCACTGAAAAGTGAGATTCAAACGAAGGTCCATAAATGATATTTAAAAAAAACAAAGGTCTATAACACAGAAATTCCAATCCGTCATAATGTTTTTAAGTATTGAACTGGTAAACAGACTAGATCAAGGGTCAATGCTTCACACAAAAATCATCGATCTCCTACGCTATTTCCCTAAATTTATCTTGATTTCTAAGATAACACGCAACGATGTATTAAATTACAATTTGACAAGCTCATAAAATAAGGACTTCATATAAAAGTACATCTTCAACATTGTGCCCTAGGTGTTCTTTTAAACACTGACAGTGTACTGCAGTTCAATGAGAACATTAACGAGGCAGGGAAGAACACAAAAAACATAGGTACTGAACTTAATCAACTCTAATTTCCCAAATAGGGATGGATCCAAGATTCTAACTTTCAGGGGCTAAAGCATGTGAAAACCCATGAAAACACACTTAAGTGTAACCCCAAGGGGTTGGCCTGGAACTTAGGGCTTTGCTTCTTCCTAAGGTCTCAGATTCTCCTTGCTAGCAACTCTTGGGGCCACCTCACTTCACATGTAAGCCTGGAAAGGGCTATGGGAAGGGTTTTAGGGATTAGTCCGAAGTGCGAGCAAGCTGGTCCAGGACACCCTGTATTACCCAAAAAAAAAAAAACCTACTTAAGAAAATTTGCCGAGAAAGGTTAAAGTACTGGAAAATCAAGAATCATTATCTTTTTTAATAACATTTTCAAAGCCCCACACGCTACAAACGAGCAATATCATTGCATATTTCTCGAACTTTGTTCAACTTTATTCACTATGATTCGATTGCATTCATCAAATACAGTTTGTCAAATACTGACACGAAAATGATGAACTATGTCAAGTAGTTAAACGTTCAAATTCAAAAAGAATTCTGAAGGATTGATCCAAATACCCCATTTTTATATCCTGAACAATGAACATGTAACGACAAAATGACTAAACATGTAGTAAACTTGAACTAGAAGTATAACAGAAATCGAACTTGAAAGACTTCACATATTGCCTATATAAAAGCATTTGACGTCTGATTGGCGCAAGAAAACAATGCACAAAACAGCTAGGCTGAGTACACAAGATTTTTACAATTTACCAACAGTATACCAGACCAGTTCCCTATTTGTCGTTACCAGTTTCAGTGTTTCACCAGCCTGTCCTCTAGGGTAATTCACGTGGCAGAGGACAAATGTGACAAATGCGAAGTTTTGGATGAGTTACAATTTACAAATAATGACTTATTATTGACCAATTCACAATTTTATTAGCTTCACTTTACCTTTGGCTTTCCTGTGCGAGAGAATCCAGATCAGAGATGCGTCAACCTGGTATTTGCTTCTTCCTTCTCAACCTTGGGGCCTGCGGAGAGAGAGAGAACCAGAATCAAGATAAAAAGACCATACGGAACAGGATCAATTAGAGACAGGATGCGTGCCAAATACCAAGGGTTCAGTAAGCTTCTCTAACGAGCTATCTAGCCGATCTTCTTCTTTCAAGGTCAGTCGAGAGAGTAGAGCTTCAATGGCTCCCTACTGCAGAGGAAGAGCAGAGGGACGGAGAGGAGACGCTCCAATCGAGCACGGCCGAGCTTTTTACTATACTCCAGTATTTAAGTTTGGCTCTCTTTTTGGAACTTATAGAAGGAAAAAGAAATGAAAATAAAAGAAAAGAGAAGTAAAATGAGAGGAAAATAGGAGATGAAATTTATTCATTAAATTTAAAATCTTTATTTTCTTCATTTTTTCTCTTTCAATCAAATAATAGAAAGGAAAATTTTTTAATCTTTCTTTCTTTTCTCTAAGTTCCAATAGAGTATAAGAAAAATAGAAGAATGGAAAAGAAAAGAAAAAGGGCGAGAAATGAGACGAAAATGGGAGAGAAAATTAAGTATTCACATAGGTTGAAATTGTTATTTTCCTCTCTCTTTCTCTTCCAATCAAACAATAGAGGAAATTTTTTTTTTGATTTTTCTTTCTTTTCCTTAAGCTCCAAACAAAGATAAATTAAGGTTAATTTTTTATCATTTACTAAACGAATTTGAAATTAGAGCCCCCCAATATTACTACTTACTAAGTAGTATTTACTTAAACGCGCTGAGACTCTATAATGAGCCGAGTCTATAATGAGCCGAGTCTGTACAATCGAGCCAAACTTTTTCGAGCCGAACCCAATTTTAGAGCGTGGAGCTCGGCATGTTAACTATATATGCCTAAATTTCGAACTCGAGTTTGGCTTTATTACCAAACGAGTCAAGCCAAACCGAGTGCCAACCCTACAGTCTAGTTGGAATGGGAAAGGAGGTGTGGGGCATGCCCTTCTGAATTAGACTGCCCCTCTAGGTTAGGACTAGGGCTGTACATGAAATCAAGTTCGGCTCTTTTGACAAAAGTTCGGTTTTGTCAAGCTTGGTTCATTCATCAAAAGTTCAACTTGATTCAGTTAAAGGGGCTCATTTAGTAAATGACTCAGCTCGGCTCATTAAGAGCTCGAATTTTTGGGCTCGTTTAGTAAACAAGCCGAGCTTGACAAAACTCGACTCAGCTTCGTTCGTTTACAACGCTAGTGAGGACTGAGAAAAAATTGCGAACTCGCGGACCCAACCCGTATCCTAGTTTAGGTTATGTTTGAAACTTGTGGAAAAGAATGAAAAATTAAAACTCAAGTTCAATTTTTCCATCAATTTCACTTTTCTTCTCATAATCACTTTCTCTTCTCTTCTTTTTCTTTCCCTTCCCTAAGTTCCAAATTAAGCCAGGCGCAAAACACATTTCCATTTACTACATGTCAATGCCAAGCGAAATTGCAAAATTACCGGCCATGTTTGGTTTGAGACTTGAGAAATTTTTTTTGAAATAATGAGTAGAGAGAGATAAATAAAAAAAATGAGAGTAATAATTTAAAAGAAAATTAATTGAAAGTCTTTCACAGAGAGAAAAAATTGGGTCCAGGCCCAAAACGAACATGGTCAGTGAAACTTGGGGCACAGAAAGTACTGTGGGCCGCGGCCCAAAAGAGCCCAAAACTCTCAGCCCATGCAATACATGGTCACATCACCGCCCAAATTGGCAGCACGCTTTTCTACACGGGCCCACGATTCCCACGTGCGAGATTTCAAAACCCAATTAGGGTTTTGCGAGTCGTCACCGAGCTCGGGCACGCCCTCGGGCAGCCATATATTTGCTGCCCGTTGGTTTCTCACTCCTCAATTCCTCTCCTCCCGCTTCTTCAACCCATTCGAAATACACATATTTGTTTGTATCTCTATACATACATCATCTATATCTCGTTATATATATACGCCTTGGAATCAAGTCCCCAGTTTCTCTCACTTGCAAATTGTTTTCCACTCAAGCAACCAGATAGAGTGAGAGAGTATATTTATAGAGAGAGAGAGAGAGAGAGAGGGGGGGAGGAGAGAGGGAAAAACCCTAATTCCTCTATTTCTCGTTCGAAGTGTGTGGGGTCAGTCAGATTCTCGCGTGAGGTACGCTTCTACTGTTCATCTCGATCTAGGGCCTTGAGATTTCTGTTCTGTGGTTAGATCCCAGTTTGCATCGGTGTTTCTCCGTTGTATTTAGTGTTTTTAGGGTTTTACGTTTGCTGTTGAAATCGGGCTGACGACGTGGTCGTTAGATTGTTTCTGTGCTCGAATCTTACTAGTTTTTTTTCGTTGGTTTTGGCTTAATCGGTTATGCCCTACTGTGAATCGTTGTTTTTGGCTTAATCGGTTATGCCCTACTGTGAATCGTTGTTTTATTGATGTGTTTGTTTAGGGTTTAAGCTTGTTGACTTTTGGTATTATTTATCCTCCGTAACTCATTTGGGCGCAGCGTTTGGATAGGGGTTTTTTTACCTAGTATTTTTCCTGATTTTTTTTTTAAATTTTAGTTTATTTGCTGGATATAAATTTGAAAGGTGAAGTTTGGGGATTTTTCGATTAGCTTTTTTTTTAAAGGGTGAAAACCCTTTCTTTGCACTTGAGACATTTGAAAGCCGGATTAGGTAGGCCGGATTGGAGGATGGTCAAAATTGTCCTCATTGTCCGTCATTTGGCAGGGGGGGTTCGACCATTGGTAGATGTGCCAATCCCATGGGGGTGGGGTTAGTGGGGACATCGGCCACTTGAAGTGGGTTAGTCCAATTCCTTATACACCAATCCAACACAATCCAGTCAGTTCCTCCCAAATCACACCAAATTTGTTGTCTGTCAGATAAGGTTTTGGGGGTTTTCTTTGTACAATGAAGACTTCTCATTTTCAGAAACTATTCTCCTTTCAAGAAAGCATTGTCAAGTCAAGTTCACAGTTCATTGATTTGGATTCTCATTCACAAGTTCTGTAATGCTTCACAGTTAACTGATGCTATAATAATAAACCTGATGAACAGACCTGCCCTAGATATTGCTAAGGCATAGAGAACCAGTGTTCTTGTGTCCTTTTGATTTCTTATTTTTACCATTTGTAGGTCTAATTCGTGTAAAATTCTTACAGGGCAGCACATAAGTGTGCTAAACATTTCCTCTTCTCCTACTAGACTTCTTCCTAACACCTACTTCCCTTGCTCTTTGAACTGCTTCTCTACCCTTGGCTGTTTGTTTACCCATTTTCTATAGTAAATTTCATTTTCCTCTCGTCACCATAATGTTGTTATGGTGGTTTTGAAAAAGTTAGGCTCTATCTGCCCTGACAAAAACAAAAACGATACAATTGTAGCTTTGCGGTTGAAAGAAAGATGCATCTTGTGCAGAATGATACTGACTAGCAGTTTTCTTAAAGAGTGTATGTACCATAAGAAAGATAAAATTGCTTTGTTCATTTTATTGATCGAGACTGCAACCAAGTTGTTAATAGTTAAGGAAATTCGAATTGACAGACGTAAATAGCAACACTGTGATCATATCGGGATTTGTATCATTGTATGTGTAATGGTCTTTGGTCCCAACCCAAAGTGGTGTCACTGTTGCAGCATTTGACCTGAACTTGTTTCCTTTCTTTCATTATCTTTGTAATAATTTTCTGCACCATCTGCTCAGTTTCTCCTTACGCAAGCAATGCCAAAGTTCCTTAGAGCCAAGCACCTGGAGTGATAGAGAGCAGCAAGAAAGGTGGTTTTGATGGGAGGGTCTATCTACTGACCTCTAAACTTTGAAATAACACTTGAACTGATATGTTTGCTTCTTTTATTTTGTGGACTCTCCCTTGTTTTATTGTCTCTTCTTTGTTGTCTGTACATCATTCTAACAGTGTGCACCGTTTTACCAAATTGTAATGCAGGAACAAAATGGCTCTGGATATCACCCAATTTCTTTTGTCTGCTCAATCAGCTGATCAAAAGGTCCGAACTGAGGCAGAGGGTAATCTCAGGCAGTTCCAAGAGCAGAACCTGCCATCTTTTCTTCTATCTCTGTCAGTTGAGCTCTCAAACAATGACAAACCACTAGAGTCCCGAAGATTGGCTGGTATCGTGCTTAAAAATTCATTAGATGCTAAAGATGCTGCTAGGAAGCAACAACTCTTACAACAGTGGGTAGCAATTGATATTGCAGTCAAATTGAAAATCAAGGAGATGCTCTTGAGCACTCTTGGATCTTCAGCTACCGAGGCAAGGCAAATTTCTGCTCAAGTAATTGCAAAAATTGCTTCTATTGAAATCCCTCGAAAGGAGTGGCCTGAACTCATTAGATTGTTGCTCTTCAATATGACACAACAAGATAGGCCGGCTTCATTGAAACAAGCGACCTTGGAAGCACTAGGATATGTGTGTGAGGAGATATCTCACCAGGACCTTGTGCAAGATGAAGTCAACTCTGTTCTCACTGCTGTAGTCCAAGGCATGAACGTAACGGAGTACAGCCCTGAAGTCCGCCTTGCCGCAACTAAGGCTCTTTATAATGCTCTAGATTTTGCACAGACCAACTTCGAAAATGAGATGGAGCGTAGTTACATTATGAAGGTTGTCTGTGAGACAACTGTGGCCAAAGAACCTGAGATTAGACAAGCTGCTTTTGAATGTCTTGTCTCTATAGCATCAACTTATTATGAGGTTCTCGAACCATACATGCAAACAATCTTTGAGCTTACATCAAAGGCAGTTAAAGGGGATGAAGAAGTCGTTGCCCTTCAAGCGATTGAGTTTTGGAGCTCTATTTGCGATGAAGAGATAGAACTTCAAGAGTTTGAGGAAGTTGATGGTGGGGATTCTGGAACTTCTCATTCCCACTTCATTGAGAAGGCTCTGCCATCTTTAGTTCCTATGTTGCTAGAGACTTTACTAAAGCAGGAAGAGGATCAGGATCAAGATGATACTACTTGGAATGTGTCCATGGCCGGCGGGACATGTCTAGGTCTTGTTGCTAGGACTGTTGGTGATGCTATTGTTCCCCTTGTAATGCCATTTGTGCAGGCTAACATATCAAAGGGTGATTGGCGATCCCGTGAGGCTGCTACTTACGCCTTTGGCTCAATCCTTGAAGGGCCGGGTGTTGAGAAGCTTGCCCCCATGGTCCATGCAGGCTTGGAATTCCTACTTAATGCGATGAAAGATGAGAACAGCCATGTGAAAGATACAACTGCATGGACGCTTAGCCGTATTTTTGAGTTATTGCACTCCCCATCTAATGGATTTTCTGTGATTTCTCCGGCAAACCTCCAGCGGGTTTTGGGGGTTTTGTTGGAGAGCATTAAAGATGCTCCCCATGTTGCTGAGAAGGTTTGTGGGGCCATCTACTACCTTGCCCAGGGTTATGAGGATGCTGGTGGCCCTACCTCCTCTCCTCTCACACCATATCTTCCGGACATCATAACCTGTCTTCTCGCGACTGCTGATCGCAGCGACGGTAGTGACTCTAAGCTCAGAGCTTCTGCTTACGAAACATTGAACGAGGTGGTTAGGTGTTCAAATCTTAAGGAAACGTCTCACATCATTACACAACTACTCCCTGTCATCATGAATAAGTTGGCACAGACTGTTGAGTTCCAAATTGTATCCACCGATGACAGGGAGAGGCAAGGAGATTTGCAAGCTCTTCTTTGTGGGGTCCTCCAGGTTATTATCCAGAAGCTTAGCAGTGCTGATGAGACCAAGGCTGTCATACTTCAAGCTGCTGATCAAATCATGGTATTGTTCCTCAAGGTTTTCGCTTGTCGTAGCTCTACGGTGCATGAAGAGGCAATGCTTGCGATTGGTGCACTGGCTTATGCCACTGGACCAGAGTTTGGAAAGTATATGTCGGAGTTTTATAAGTATTTGGAGATGGGTCTGCAGAATTTCGAGGAATACCAAGTTTGTGCCATCTCAGTTGGTGTGGTGGGTGATATTTCTCGCGCTTTGGATGAGAATATCTTACCATACTGTGATGGGATCATGACCCTCCTTTTAAAGGATCTCTCGAGTGGTGAACTACACCGGTCTGTTAAGCCCCCCATATTCTCCTGCTTCGGGGATATAGCTCTGTCGATTGGAGAACACTTCGAGAAGTATCTTGTTTATGCAATGCCGATGATGAAGGGAGCTGCTGAGATATGTGCTAGAATGGACAACAGTGACGAAGAGATGGTGGAATATGGGAACCAGCTCAGGCGCAGCATCCTTGAAGCTTACTCTGGAATTCTTCAGGGATTTAAGAATACCAAACCTGACCTGATGGTGCCCCACGCTGCCCATCTGTTGCAGTTCCTAGAACTAGTTTGCAGAGACGGTCAAAGGTATATTTAGTGTTATTGTTTCTTTTCTTTTTTTTCTCCTTCTGCTTCCCAAATCTCTAGGTGATAATGCTGCTTGTTTGTTCGTTTGCATATTGCAACCAGTTTCCAAAAGAAACGGCCTTCAAGTTTTCAACAAGTTGAAAAACTTCACATGGTTTCTCAAGATTGCGTTCTTGTTTGAAAAATTCCTCAAGTGTGTTCAAAACCATCAACTGGCTAATTCTTAAATTTTCAGAAGACCATAAGTTGTTAACCAAACCGTGATTGCGTTTCTAATAGCCACTAGCTTGGTTCTTTGCAGGGATGAAAGTGTTACGAAAGCAGCAGTGGCGGTGTTAGGTGATCTTGCAGATGCACTCGGTTCAAATGTGAAGAATTTGTTAAAGGACCGTACTTTCTGCAATGAGTTTTTGGTGGAATGCCTTCATTCAGATGATGAACAGCTCAAGGAGACTGCAACTTGGACCCAAGGGATGATTGGACGTGTTTTTGCTGTCAGCGGGTAAAAATGAACTTTTTGTTAGTTGCCATTTCTCTTGGTTCATGAAACTAAGCATGTTTTGTTTCGTTCGGTAAATGGTCAAGAGAGTCAGGGTAGCAAGAAAGAAGAGGTCTGGGGTTCTTTCTCGTGTCTTGTATGTCTTAGGTATAAGTTTCTGAACTGATGAAATGTTTTATTATCTTCTCTGTTGGGG
>BPLS01000275.1:87141-120489 GCA_019656275.1 Rhododendron kiyosumense | reverse complement strand
AGAAAGCCAACTCAGATGAGATTGAAAGGTGCCATACAAACTCCAAAATTAGAAAGCCAACTCAGATGAGATTGAAAGGTGCCATACAAACTCCAAAATTACAGGAATTTTTTTGTCAAACCGCTAGGCCCACCCTGGTGGTTAGACCCTAGATATAATTCCTATTCTCCAACGCCACTTACAAGAGTTTTGATATTCTAACTTCTAAACTATGCATGCACCTTTTTTTCCCCTTTCGTGCATATACTAACATGGTGATCAAAAAAGCAAAGTGTGTCACACCCTAATGAAGTGAAACAGAAAAACAAATATTCAAGTAAATGAAAGAACACGATAGAAAGTAACTACAGACTTGCCTTTTAAATTGTATAAGAACCCATCGGAAGCAAAAGAAATAATTCAAGCAGTCGTTCTGCGTAAAATGATTATGTAAAGGGCTGTCTAACAACTCCACCAGCTGCCAAAAAGACAGTGAAATACATTAGAAATATGAACTGAGGTAAAACTATAGCAGCTGCTAGCATAACAATGACAGCCAACGTATAGCTAAGAGACCAGACTTCTCTTCAGAATTTACAAATGGGAGAATAAACTGATGGCAGATCAAACAAAACTAGCTTCAAAGTTACAATTACAAGTTGATAAATATCTACCACCCACTACTGGTTATTGTCTGATGATGACATTAACAAAGTAGTAGATTTATTATCAAACATGAGGGTAAATTCCATACAAGTACAGATACAAAGCGGACTCAAGTATGCAGGCTATTTTCCATATGAATTTGAGATAGTACTATACATAAAGTTCAAATATTATGCATTTGATTCATGTAACATAGACTGCAGTGCAGGTACTTGTAAAGGATTACAAAACTAAAGGAAAAGCAAGTGCAGATTCATGAAGACACTTCTCATGACTATGAAAAGCGGTCTGACTTAGAACTGTCTATACGAACAAACACTATCCCAAAATAGAACACTTTAAAGGTTATTACTAAACTACAAAATATTACATGACAATATTCAATGCAGTTATAATGCCTCAAACCATACGTGGACCGAAAAAGCAAAGAACCAAGGAAAAACATGTATCAATATCAGTGTAGAAAATTGGTGAAGCAGCCTCTCACTGCAAGGCTCAACTATGACATCACATTAAGGCCTGGTTCCAAAAGGCTCCAATCAACATGATGTCATACACTACGCCGATACAGCAACTAGGGAAGGGAATTTCACAAGTAAAAAGAATATTTTTCCAATTCAGAAACTCCAACCAGATCCAGATATTTCCTGATATCACCTACTATCTAACTGGGCAGAATTTATTTCTAGTTCATCGTGTCTGACGGTATAGCATGGAAATTTGATCAAATTCAGCCACAAATTTTAAAACCGGTAAACAGCCATATTTCAACACATTTGAAGTCTTGATTTTCTCATCCTCGTCATCACAGCAGGTATGGATGTCCACACTTTTTCTCTTGTTTCTCAATGAAGGTGGGTGAGAAAGTCCAAAGGACAGTCTGGCAATAGCTGGCTGGGGGGCCAAAACAGCTTTTGTCAGTCGAAGACCCAAAACTTGCAGGCACTCGTGCCCAGAAAAATAGGGTGATGCCAACGCTTGACTTAACCACATAAAAGAAACACACAAGAATTTCTAATTTCCAATTTCAAATGTATGGCATTTTCTGGAACAGCTAAGATAACAAAGGTTTTACAACCATCAATTAGACGTGTCTTGTGACTCTGCTTCTGCATATAAACAAGCTCAATACCGCACACACACACACACACATACAGAGAGAGAGAGAGAGAGAGAGAGAGTAACCTTAGATAGTGCAAAAAGTTGCGAGTGCATGCCACTTTGGTCTCGATTAAAATTTGGTCCAAGTCGTTCCATCAATGCAACAAAACACCAAAATGATTCTGACTCATCCCTCATTACGAACAATATCGGTGACAAAAGATCGCTCATGCCCTATATGACAATGAGAGAAGGAAAGATTTCTCATCAACACGAATACACAACTGCAAGTACATTATAGGGAACACCTGAAACCCTCTGCAATGCGGATGAGATGTATAAAAAGCACTATAAGCCACACCGAGTACAAAAGACAGCACTATGGCAGACAAGACATCAAAGCCACACCGAGGACAAAAGATGTCATTGCTTACACCGAGGACAAAAGATGTCATTGCTTTACCATATTAGCACCATTTTCCAAGTTTGTACATGACATTCAAGAAGATACTAGGTCCCAACCCCCGAATGAACACTGAAGAACAATCACAACATTGTTCCCATATCCAACTCCTGAGAACTGTAAGAGAAACTTGCAGTCTAAAACCATGTCGTTGCCGCTGTACAATGCATGTCAGGCCCTTTTAGACAGAAAATTTTGGTGTATTATTAATGAGCATAAATAAATCCACAGCAAAATTGGTTTCATTACACTCTTAACCACACAAGGAATTTAACCATTGATACGCCTCTGTTTCTAGTTTTGAAGCAAACATAGGCTTGAGCTCAAAAGCAGGAAGCAAAGGATTGAGCTGCACGAAAGTTATATTGCTTTCAGCTTTATTGTAGGGGGGAAAAGGGGTTGTAGCACACGTAAAGCAACAGGACCGGAGCAACATGTATGGATTTTATCTAAATCTGCTGCAGTACGACATAATGACAGCACGAACTTCGTCCTCAAATGTTCATGGGGGTTGCCATGCTATATGAGGTATGATCTTAGACTTCTTAGTCACACAATTTGCCCACCTAGGGCTGCGGATTTCGCATTAATGCACGAATTTAAGTTTTCAGGGCGAAACCGTGTTAAATTCGCAGACTGACATACAAAAATTCAAGAGCTCAGAAATGGAGTTCGGACTTGCTTTTATTTCAACCTATAAGTGAGTGACGCATCACTAAGCTCCTAGAATAGTCTGAGTTAAAGGCCTGTCAGAGCCCTAGAACCCATGCCACACACCCACTCAATGTTCACGCCAACTACTGAAATCTGCCCCTAGAATGTTGATGCATCCGCAACCAATGCACCACAATACAAAGTGATCGGATGAATGAAAACCAAGGATTTGATCCTATTCACAGCAAAATAAATGTACTTCTAGTGTCTACAATACATGTGGTAAACAAGTGTATATTATACTGGTAAGACGTAAATTTCTACAATTGGATTTACAAAACTATAATATGAATTGTACACTACTTTACGAAGTAGAAAATAAAAAATAGAAATCTATAATTGGCTAACATGGACGCTCTCAAGACGCACTCGCTCAAGATTTTTCATGACGGACACTCGCTTTCGCTCCCGCACATGCACACGCTCTGTGCAACTTAGAGTATGATATTGTGGTATTGTTTCTACATTCAATTGTGTGTGTGTGTGTGTGTGAGAGAGAGAGAGAGAGAGAGAGAGAGAGAGAGAGAGAGAGATTGGGTACATATGGGACATTTGGCCTTAAACGTCCAAACCCTTCAAAAGAGGTGGTTATTATCATGTACTCCCTCCGTCCCGTTTAAACATCCACTATAGGAATATGTGCATTTTCAAACCCCCTAAAATATATTTCCGTATAGTCTTCTTAAATTTTTTTGCATCAAATTAAAGTGCTCAAATGAGCACTTTAATTTGGTGTTAAAAAAATTACATATAGAAATCTATTTTTGGAAGTTTGAAAATGCACGTATTCCTATAGTGAACATTTAAAAAGGGACGGAGTGAGTACTGCGTACATCATCTTGAGATAAGCTTCATTCCATACAATATCTGATTGGTGCTTCCATAGCTCGGCCATTGTTCAAAATTAAGAGCCCTTTTTTGCTTGGTGTTCGGCTAAGATTAAGATTCTCACTACAGATATTCTTACACGGCGTCAGATGGTTATGGTGAATTGCTGTTGCACATTTCATTGTCCGGTCACCAAGCAGCTTTGGAATGCGGTTCTTGTCTCGTAGGGCATGTCGTGGGTTTTCCCTACCACTTGGAGCTTATTCAAGAGTGGTATGGGTTAGAGTGGGTAAAAGAAGACGGAAGCTATGGATTAAGATCCCACTGTGCATGATGCAGTCAGTTTAGAGAGAGAGAGAAATCATAGATACTTTGATGGGGAAGAGAGGACATTGTTCAAAATCAAGAGTCTTTTGATTTCTACTTTGTTTAGTTGGGAGTCGAGGGAGTGCAACCCTGCTTTGAGTCAATTCTTTGATATGAAATATTTTCGGAGCATATAGTGGTGTATAGGTCCTTTTTCCTTTGACCTTTTTCTTTTCTCCTCTCTTTTTTTTTACATGGGTGGCATTTCCTTGATGTCTTTTCAAAAAAAATTTATTACTTATAAAAAAAAAAGTGGTTCTATTGCTGTGCCCTTCCATAGCGTTGTCGTAGAGGCGTTGGATTTATTCAAATCAATAACTTGCTTACTTTTATTAGCATCTAAGATATACTACATAACATTAATTAGCAATATTGTGTGTCCTGTAAAATGTAATGTTCTTTTGCAATTGACCATTTTATATCTAGGTTGAATAAAATGACAAGCAGAAAGAAATTTCATGAACTTCATGGCTGAAAGCATTGAAAACTGAAAAGCATTTGGCTGGCAATTGTCTAACATCCACCCATTCCTAAACATATAACCAGCGACAATGAGACATACCTGACAGTAACCCAGGTCAAAGTTGTAGAAGGAGTATGTTAGCAGTATGTCATGTAATAGATTCACATTTGGGTTGTCATCCCCGTCATAGAACGAGAGTGATCTGTCAGTCCTTACCTTCAAATACAGACAATGAGGGTGATAAATAGTTTAATGTAAACGGCTTTCTCAATTCATATGAGGAAAAGCAAATTGAATGTATAAAAAGATGAGATAATCTTTGGCATACCACATCTTTCTCAATAAGACCTCTCCTCTCCTTAAATTTCGTAAACCTTTTTGCTTGTTCATTGGAGATACTCTGAAGAAGAAAATATGAACACGTACATCAAGCTCTTAGGTTCGTTTGCAGGGAACCACAAGGCAAATATCCAAACCCAACAGACACAATACTTCTCCTTCAGAATGGAAAAATGTGAGAACTAGTCCTATGCTTCCTTTGATCAGAAGAAGGAAAAAAAAGCCTACGGTTCCTTTGATCAGAATATTTGATTTCAGCATCCATTGTCATTTCAATTGCAATTTTCATTAGCCTATTTTCTAGGGCTCTCTGCCAACCAGCAATACCTAGTACATAGAACCAAGTGAAATACTGCCTATCTATCTATCTTGCTTGTTGTTGGGTGTGCGTGTTAATTTAAATTCCTACAAATATAGTAGCCCTTACTCCAGATCAAAACGTTTGCCCTATACAAACCAAAACCAGGAAATCCACTGCAAGTGAAATTTGTTCTCTCACTTAGGATTTGAATAATACAGCACTACCCAAATGTCCATGACATTAGCATCTCCTGTCAATCACTCAAATTGAAATTCTGCACACATGAACTGGGTTTATTTTATCTCAATCAATATTCGTTGAAAACCTTGACCTTAGATCAAGCAGTAGGTTATTATCATCTTATACTGCAGCACAGTTGGTAGTTGCAAATCAGTAATTCCTGAATCGATATACTTTCCAATTGGTTGCAAATAACCTTGCAGTGAACAACAGGCTAAGATGACTTGGCTTAAGAAGCAAGGGAGAAAGTGAAACCAAGTGCAAACGAGGGCACAAATACAACAATAGCAGTATCCATGTAAACCCCAAGAAATGGTGGTATGGGCGGGGGAGGATTGGAGACAAACCTAAACTTTGACAATATATGCACCAACTCTCAAAAAGTTTTACAACTGAAATATCGGGCCCCCTATACCTCCAAAAATTGAAGAACTCAAGGGACCATATGCCATGGAACCATGCCCCCAAATCAAAACCGAAAGGCATCAAAAAAGGCAGGCCTAGAGACACAATTCGATTTCTGTTCTCATTATCTTACTTCATTCAAAATCCAGAGCACCAGTAATGCACAAGCACAAGGGCACAGATGTTGATGTCTAATGAAACACACCAATTACTCATGGATGAAATGGGATAAAGATGAACCAAGTTACTTATGGTTGTAACTACAAGTAACTTGACGATGGTTGGCCTATTGAACACAAGGTCAAAAGAACTTCTTTCAAGGTGAACTAGATTGAATCTAATAAACTGATGTAACCACGATTTACTTCACAATGGTTGGGCTATTGAGCAAAGGGCCAAGCTGATTTCATCAACTCCGAAGTATAATCTAACTCTGGTGTCACAAGGTCAAACAAGACCATTGGTGTCCATCAGAACACGAACGTTTGTACACACCTGTCATGTTTCAAATATAGGAGGATGGAAAAATGTATCACCAATTAATATAAATTAAAAACAAACCTGCCACTGGTTTTTAATGGTCTCATACTCTGACTTTTTAACTGACACAAGATATTGCCTCTCCGCATATGTTGAATCACATGCATGATATCCCAACAAGAATGGCCAGACCTGGTAGAAATTCATAATAAATAGAAAACAGAACATAAAAGTACATTCAACCTTAAAAAATGGTAGAATGCAGCTTCTTCTTACTACAACATACAAACCTCTTTCCGTAGCCTATGATCAATGCCCCCATAGAATACCCTCTTTCTTAATGATTTTGAATGCATAATTCGTCCTTTAGAGTCAAAGAAAGCCAACCACTGCAAATACACCAAAACTTAGAGAGGAAAGTATAACACATTTCCATGCATGCAGAATGTATATTGAAAAAACACTTTTCCCCTTTCATGTAAGCTCTCAACAACCACCACCACTGTGTTCATCTCAAATATTAATCTTTCTAGAAGTGCCAATGCCACACAGATTGCTACTTATGAAAAGTACTTATCAGAAGTCAATTTAAATGCCTCCATCCACAGCCGCAGGCGTTTAAATGGTGAAATCTCTCCCTCTTATTTTTCAAAGTACTTACCAGCATCTCAAGTATGTCTCATATCCTATAAAAGAATTATGGATTCACCATATCCAACAGACCCTATTGATTTGGGAGGAAAAAACAGCCCCTACCTCTTCAGCACCCAAAGGAGGCTGACGTTGTTTTCCCCATACTAGTGCTAATCTATCGACCTGACAAAGAAAAGGCTGGCATTAGATTGACATGCAACACATTAAGGGAAGATTTTATGCATTTGTCCAAGAGAGACCACACATTAGATCCTAATGAACTTGAGGAGAATTTAAGTGTCTATGTAGTCAGACATCAATCCCAACAATCTCTTACCACATCATCAATAATAATTCACTGGTCACCAGATACACTGAACAAAACATTTATAGCAACCATGTCAGGATACCGAACTTGCAAGCCTGGAAGCAAGTTGAGGTGTACACTGACGAGTGAAGACTAGGTCTTTGTATTGCTATAACCTCCCTCACAAGGCTAACCAATATCACGTATCATGTACAGCATAAAGAATATTTCTATTTGGCTTTAGAAGGGCCTGAAATGGTGCATATCCATCTTAAGTGGCATGATAAAACATGCATATTATCAAGGGTCTTCAAAACTCCAGTTGAACATTGAAACAGATCCTCAACATATATGAGGTTCACATTCATACTATTGAGTGTTGAATATGAAGAAAAACCGATTTCGAGTTAGTATATGAACTTGAATGTCCTCTCCATTCATAACCAATTCATTTTGAGTTGCATGCTTTAACATGGTATCAGAGCTCAGTTATGAAAGGTCAAAGGTTTTGGATAAGACTCGCTAGTTCGAAAGTGATTGATTCCCATTTACTTGTTCCATATGAGCACTTTGTTTCATTGCGATTCAAATGTTCTGCATCTTTCTTACCTCCAACATGTGGGTGACTCACAGCAAAGGTTGTGTTAAAGCTTGCCCAAAATCAATTAATGATTTCACCCAAGACAAGTATATAAGCTTGGAAGGCCCCATTTGGTTTTGAGTAGGCCACCATCAACCCTGGAAAGGCATATCCACCTCACAAAGTTCTTAACCTCCTCTCCGTTTTCCCCATGAGGAAGTCAGTTTGTAACTTCTTCAGATCCATGTATCTTACACTTTAATGTATATCTTAGATGCCCTAAGATCTATAAAATGTCTACCAACTCAAATCAAGCTAAGCAATGTATATCCAGGTGCGGTGAGATCAAGATGCTTGCTGTCCCACTAGTTACAGGTTCAGCCACTACTGATGTCAAAACATGAAAACCAGTGAGAATGTTGTCCTTTAAGTGACTTCCCAAAACCAGGTAGTTGTCCAGCTTAGTCAATTAAAAAAACAAGAAGAGGTTGTTGTGTATCCCTCTCTCCCCAGATCCTCTGCTTCAAACTTCATATATGACAAAATCAAGGATGAATGTGTGATACTATGTTCTACATTCTCATGTTTAACACACTACTTATAAGCTGAGAAAACAATGGATACATGTTACCATTTGCCTGCTTAAATAACAAAAGTTGAAGTTGCAAAATGCCAAACATTTATGGAAAGCAATGGCCTGGAAAGTAACTCAACACCCGTATGCTCGTACTCAAAGATGAGGATACGCCATATGGCGATGCAACAAACCTAGAAAGTTAAACAACACCAAAAGACTCCTGTTAATACCTCCTTAGAATCGATTAGCTCAAAAGTTCCCACATTGGTGTCAGCTTCTTCATAATCATCTCTTTTACTAGACAGGGTTTTCTGTTAATGAAGACAGACTGCATCAGACAATCCGAAAATGGTAATTTAGTTTTTTTTTTTTTCAACTGAAAGAATGCAACCCCCAGAAATAACTCTCTGATTCTAAAATCATACTTCTCCTCAACTAAATTTTATATCCCAAATTAAATGTCAACAATTAATGCTGTGTTTGGATGACAACTTTGAAAATTTTCAAAAGAATTTAATAATTGAAGATAGAGTTAATGAGTAGAGAGATATAGAGAGTGAAATGAGAGCAATGATTGAAGATAATGAGAGTAATAATTAGAAGTAGGGGTAATGAGTATTTTTTGAATTGGGAATTTTTTTTCAAGTTATGATCCAAACAAGGCATTAAGACACTCCAGCAAAATTCAATCCGATATTCAATCCAGGGTCCTACAGAAAATTCATGTTTCTTAAATCACGTTACAAATTTCTCAAACTTTACACCAGATACACAGGCCAGCTAGAGAAGATGTAGCTTGGGGTTGACGTCTACCCTATAGTCTCACTCTTGGTTTGTACCCTTTTGCAAACGAAATGTGTAAATTAGCACCACCTGCTAGATTATGCAGCCAAAGAGCATATCAAGCGTAATATGTGGACCCAGTTAAACTTCAAAGGAAAATCACTACACGAAAATTTTGGAGTGCATATTGCATTTCAAAACAAGAAACAAATAGACCACAATAAATACACTGACATACAGATATTTGTGAAGGAGTGAAGCAACAAAAGGTTACCTCCAAAGGACCTGAGACTTCAGGAATTTCAGTGGAAACTTTTTCTAGATCATTGGATGCCGAATTGCTAGGTTGAGCATGGGGAGCCTGGTTATGGTTCTTTCTCTTATTAGCACCGAAACCAGTTTCACTGTGACTTTCTCGGAAAAGTTGTGAAGTGGTTTCCCGGGCAAGTCTGGTCACACGAGAGAATTTTTCTAATACTTGGATCGGAAGATCTCGAGCAGGAACCTTTTGCCTCCGCCTCCCATTATGCTCAAAATGACTTGCACTTCCATCAAAGGTACCTCCTTCATTCCTCTCTTGATTTCCATTCGAGGGTAAATCACCAACTGATATAGCTGAAGATAGACCATTTGCAACAGAAACAGTTCTAGGCAAATCCAAAGAAGATAAAGTTCTCTGTCCAAGAAGATTAAAAAACATAGCTCAAATAATCAATGGTGGGCATTAAATATATGGTGACCAGTTGAACTATTGAAACAAGAGATGGTATGAAAAACATGGACAATAGTTTAAACACAATCAACCCCCCTGTTTCCGTAAACCAAAAATCAATGTAGAATAAAATGACAAAATGCATAAAGCTCAGTGTTTGCATCTCAACTAAGACAGAAATGGCCCTATGATAAACCACAAATTTTGTAAGACTCGTATTAGTCAAACAACAAATAACTCACCATGTAATGGCTAGATGACGTTAAAACAGGAAGGAAGGTAGCGACAGAACGAACACATAATTTTTTTTATTTACATATGTAGGTATGCACCAATAAAATATCATTATCCTCTAGTTCATTCAAAGTTGCCCAAGTCACATATTGGCCCTACAATAGACCCATTCTTAATAACATAGGCAGTCTATACTCTAAAATACGGCGCACACAATATACAATCATATATCTGTGTTTGTCCCATTGATCCTAAAATCCTTCATCTTAACCACATCTCCCAGTAGTTCTAACTTCTAACTTAGCATCCACACTATTGAAGAGACAAATTAGACCATGACGATACACATCATAAGAATCCTTCCTAAAAATCACCACCCAATCCATAAGACCTTTTACAGAGGAGTGTGCTAGTTGTTGTTCAACTATAAACTTACAATGAGCCTTAATCTACTTTATAGATATTCAAGTTAATTCAACCTTATATGCTCCAAATGTCAAATTTTCGGGTGGAGCAAACAAGATAGTACAAAATACAATTGCCAAGAAACGGCATGAAGTAGATTTAGTTTCAATCCCCAACCCCAGAAGCTACAAGGGGGAGATAGACGAGTAACATCAACCTATTGCACACCTGTAGGCGATCTTGAAAATCATTCACAAGAAGTACATTAGAATCTTCTGTTGACCTGAAAAAAGAGATTATGTATAAATTCCCACAACAGTCTACGCATATGCATATAATTTGAAAAATACCCAACAAATGGCTGAACAAGACACTAAGAAAGCAACAATCCAGTATAGACATAACAAGAACTCCTTGCTAAAAGGGGGAGGGAAAAAAACACCGTGAAAGCATTAGTAGCAACACTGAAATATTATGCATCATACCCAAATCTAAAAATATATAGAACCACACATCTGTCAAAGAACTTGTGTGGTACCTGATTACAGTCTAAAGAACATTTTTATATTTCTGTTTTGTTTCCTCATTTGTTCCTTTTCCTGATAAGCATAAAGTACATCTGACAGTCCCATAAGAGACAAAGATCCAAGCTCCTTTACACTGGCTCCTGGGAAAATTTTATTTAGATTCAAGTTTTACACCTCAGTATAGGTACATGTTTGAATCAAACCTTCAGTGTAAGTAAAACTTAAAAATCTCGAGTTCCAGATAATTCTATGAAAAATCAACTGTTTACATGTACTTCAATTGTCTACCACTCAGCAAAATCTTCTGAAATGTGATACAACTTGTTATAGGAATAGAAAGTAGAAATACAGATTGAATATACAAAACTGCCCAATGAAATACTAGAGTCATAGACACACATGTCATCGGACACATATTAATGACTTTTAGTTTCATTTCCAGCATCTTCCAAATAAACACTATCCAATAAACACTATCCAAACAATCAGTATCGTTACTCAATTAATCAGACCCTACGGATTTCTAATCTCACTCTGATTAGCCATCAAGTGCTAGCACCAAAAAACGCAGAATAACAGTAATGCTAAAGGAATACATCAGTATAAGCGTCGTTTATTGCTTTGGGAACAGGTCAGAACATTGAAAAGAAGAACACAAAGTTGACATTTTATGAAGAAATAAACAGGCCTGCTAGGAGGCTAAGAAAGTTTTGGGGGAAGCTCAAATGAGAATGTCAATGCTAAACTAGATAGTACGGATAATATTTATAGAAGAAACTAAGAGTTTTTTCTCAAGTTAAGTGCATTAAAGATGACGATTGTAGGGTATTTGCGAAGAATGATAATATTAAGGGAAGATGGAGCCCCATTTTGATACACTAGTGGATGAGAAGCATGAGGAGAACCTAAGCGAAGAGAGTTTGGGTGCTTCTAGTGGGAATGGGAACAAAGTGGAAAATTGGTTTGACAAAGTTGAAGAGGCTTAGGGACATGGGAGTGTCGTGGTTGACAAAGTTGTTCAACGAGATTATTCTGACTAGAAAGATGCCGGATGATTGAGAAAAAGTGTCATAGTACCTATTCATAAAAATCAAGGAGATATTAAGTCGCTATAAATAGAGGTATTAAATTGATGAGCCATACAATGATTCTATGAGAAAGAGTTGTTGAGCACTGCCTAAGAATGATGACAATGGGACCGGAGAATCAGCTAGGCTTTATGCTTGCTAGATCAACTATGGAAGTAATCTACTTGTTTAAGGAGATTAGTCGGAGAGAGAGGGGGAGGGGGGACTTTACATGGTTTTCATAGACTTAGAAACACCATATCATAAGCAAATTACTTGTTGAGGTGGTTTGGACAAGTCTATCATAGTAATATTGTAGATCAGTTAATGTGGTAGTTAGGATGAGTGATATGGTTACAAGTTACAACAGATAGTAACACTAAGGTGAGGGCAGACCAACATTTACTTTCACAGTAGTTTGATAAGATCTAAATCTTTTGGATATCAACACGATGCCCTTGATAGAGCTCAATGATCTTTTTGACCTAAGACTCTATTTGGTTTGGTGTGGTTTGACATTGTACCATATTCCATATAACATACTTGAATGGAATGGCACGACGCCAGGAGAAAAAGCTAAATAAGGACTTTGTGTCACCTCACAAGATTGACAACATGCACCATAACCATGGAGGTGGTCACATGGAGATGGCGAGGAAGTGCGAACGGCAGATTTGGGCAATCAACTTCAGCTCAAAGGCATTCGAGATGAGATAAGGTGGGTCCCATACACTGATTTCTCATGGATCAACTGCATAGACACCTTATCCAGTAATTAATGACCTCACCCCACCATGGACTATTTTATCCCGCGTACAACAGTCATAAATACCAACCAATAGAAGGGTCCGGTCCAGTCCTAACCAAACACAAGATTTGCGCACCCAAGGATAATATATCCAATCATAAGCACTTTGGCAAACAAACTTGACCCCGATTTCTATTCCTTAAGAGTGCCAAGTTAGTTCAAGTCCCTCAAGAAACATATCATATAGGGAACAGTAGCCAGTACAATTTTCTCCATTGCAAATGTATGCTTCTTTGATTCAATCTTCTAACCAAGTTTGGAATAGAGGATTATTATCCTCCAATAAAATTCACTGCAGAATCTAAATTTTCTCCTATAGCACCAGAAACATAAGTGCTTATGAAATGAAGCACCCGAAAAACAAGTAATCGATACTTTCAATCAAAGGACTCTTGTAGAATAACAGTTAACACCAAATATAAGCTACCTGACAAGAAAAACATGTCGCTTTACTGAAGCAAGGAACTCCCTGACTCCTCCATTGTAGAAGTAAAGAGGAGGAAATGCCAGTCCTGTAAATATTCTTAGCAGTAAAAATACAAAAAACATAGCAAAAAAATAAACCTTTTAACACCTTCACATCTATGCCATTGTCCGAAACCTTGGAAAGTCAATGACACTAGAGAAAAAAATTTATAATGGTGTATCGAGAGCTCCAAAATGGCAAGAGACCATCCTATCCTATAAATCATGTTTTTGGCCATATGCATCTCGAATTCGAAGCCTGAGATTTCATTTCACAATTCACTCGAAACTGTAAACCCCAAAAAACTAGTATATGAACAGAACCACATGTGTTTGCTTACCTGATGACAGAACAACAATTAGGTATGGCCACCCAAGAGGCGGAGTGTGTCGACGGATTGATCGGACATCTGTAAAAGGTACTGCCCTGATCGTATAGAGATTCCTATCTGTATGAGACCTCACATAACAAAAAATTAAGAAAACCAAAGACCTACATTTCACTTGACATAGATTCACAAACATTTAAAAAGCAGAATTGTAGGACTAACCTCTATCGGACAACCTCTCATTCAAGCTTTGCCCTTTGTATGGAATCCATGTCTGCCACAACATAAACAAGTCCACTAAACATTCATACAAATCCACACATGACGTATGCAGGCTCCACTATATCCAGAGGGGGTTCGCTTGGTTCAAAAAAATGTATTTTTTTCAAATTATTTGCTTTTTCTTCAATATTGTCGGTCCTCAGGCATTCATGCACAACGAAAGTAAAATTAAAATCCAATGAAGTTTGTGAGTGAGTAGATAATATAACTCAACAAAACAAAACAAAATAAGCTAGGCCCAATAAATTTTCAACCAAATATTAATGTCTACTTTATATAGAGCATAGTATACAAAATTTCTTTACAATTTTGTCACCGCTGAACTAAAATCCTGAACTTGAAGCCGCCCCTATATGTATGCACTCCAACTTCTCATGTGCAACAACAAATTATTACCATAAACAGAGAAGATCCCTGCTTAATTAATCTTAGTCGCCCATTAATTCTCTCAGATGAATACTGAGTTGGATGAACTGCCACATTCTCTTTCAAGTAAACATCTTCAGCGCCATCTGAATCACTTGCCGAGCTCCGTTTACTACTACCACTCCGAGTCAAGCTAGCCAAACCCTATGACACACACCACCACAAAAACTTAGGTTCAATTCATGAAATTTCTCAAATTTCACATCAATTCAAGTCAATCAACCAAATTCCACAACAGCTAATGAAATGACCTCAATTAAGTGAATGTGAACCTATATTTTTTTTATAACTTAGGTGTCTGGGATAGCATACGTGCACCTCGACTAATCTTGGGGACCAATCCCACCACCCACTTGTGGGGGTCCCAATTAAAGTCAGACCAAAGCTCCATAGAAGTTGACAGCACCTAAGAAGTTTCAAACCTGAGACCTTAGGAGAGAGCCTTCACCACTAGGCCAACCCCTTGGGGTTGAACGTGACATATCTTTAACTGAATTATATACATACTTGTGTAAATGAGATTGAATTCATGAAATATGTGCAAAAGTCAAGTTGAATTCATGAAATTTCAAGAATCAACCAAATCCCACAACATCTAACCAAACAACCTGGATCTAAAATATTTTACCCATTTTTCGTTGTTTGGCAAGAAAAAGGAGGAAAATATTTTCAAGGTAAAACATTTTGCACCAACAGGGTGAAATTGTTTTCCTCTAATTTTGGCCGTAAGTCATTTTTGCATTTCACCACCCGATGGTCCAACATTTCTTGAAACCACGTATTCCATTCCCTTCTTCTCCCAAATCGTATTAGATCCAAAACGAGAGAGAGGAGGAGAGAGAGCTTACTCGATTAAAATAATTCTAAACCAGCAATCTGCCATTGTTTTAGAAAATATTTTACATGTACCAACTAAACACCGAAAAATAAAATTTTAAAGCTTGTTTTTTGAAAAAAAAAACATTTTACATGAAAAAACATTTTAGATTGTAAAATATTTTTCATCGAAATAAACGGAGCCTAAGTGAATGTGAACATACTCCCTACGTTCCAAAAGGTTTTTTCGGTCCACAAAACAAGGACTTAAAAATAATACAATTCTTCCGAGAAAAATCCAAATATTTTTCAACAGTTTAGTGATTTACTAGTTATCAATGACTTCTTTTAATTTACGAAAAAAGTTTGAATTTTTTCTTCCAAAAAAATTATCATTTTTAAGTACTCGTGACAAACATTTCGGGACGGAAGTAGTATCATTACTGGATAATGCACATGCTCGTGTAAACGAGATTGAATTCTTGAAATTTGTGCAAAATTTAGGCTGAATTCATGAAATTTCACATCGATTGCAATCAAATGATTCAAATCAACCAAATTCCACAACATCTAACGAAATGACCTCAATTAAGTGAATGTGAGCACATCATTAGCTAAATTACATACGTACTAGTGCAAATGATATTGAATTCATGAAATTTGTGCCAATTTTTTTTTTATATATAACTTAGGTGTCCGGGCCAGACCACCTCGACTAATCTGGGGCTCAATCCCCAATCCACCGTCAATTTGCGGGGAGCCCAATTAAAGTCAGAGCAAAAAGCTCTGTATGAACTGGCGCGGTCATAAATTAAGTTGAGTTCGGGAAACATCACATCGATTCCGATCAAATTAACCGAAATCCACAACGTTCAACGAAGTGAGCTCGATTAAGTGCATGTGGGTGAACGTGCTCGTTGACCGAGTGTTTAGAGGGTCTTTTGCGTTAGTGAGATTGAAGTTGAGGGGAGTGATTAGAAATTTTTCTTACGTGGTGTACGGAGGCGGCGTAATCCGAGTCGTCGGACAAGTCGTGGAGGTCTGTTTCTTGCATCGGGAGTGAATCGAAGAGGTGTAGAGAGAGAGAGAGAGAGAGATGGTTTCCTCGGAGACGAAGGAGGGCGACGGAGATGCGTTGGGGGGGATCCCTTGGAAATAATGGGTGATGGAGTTTTCTGTGTGATTTTTCCTTGTGGACGAAGGAGGCATTGCAGTCACGTCGTTTTCCTAAGTACGTATTTCCTACATTTTTATGTACTCGTATTTCCTACATTTTTTTTTTTTATAAACGATATCTAGATCAACTTACCCACTGTTCAATTAATTTTCTGAAGTCATTTTTCTGAAGTTAACAACCGATCAAATCTTCTTTCACAGTTTCTGAAGTTAACTATCAGGCAAATTAGGCCCTGAGTTTCTCAAAATAAGTTCGGACTTTTTTTTGTCCTTATTTAAATTTCTTTTACATTTGTTAATTTTGCATTAAGTTTTTGTGAATTATTGGTTCGTCTCAACTTATAAATTATTGGTTTGTCTAAACGAGAGAAAACATAAAAGTTAAAAATTTTGGACTTTTACCCAATCTTTTGGAAATATTCAAGAAAAAGTATAAAAAAGTCTTTTTTGTAATTTTATTACTTTTTCAGTTTCCTTCGTCGAAACTAACCAAATATTCACAAAAGATTAAGCAAAACTAATAAATGCAAAAAAAGAAATTTGAATAAAGACAAAATGAAAAAATTCGAAGTCATGTTTTTTTGGAAAATTAGGCCTCAGTTATTTGTTTTCTCATGTTCATTTGATCAAACTTTGGGTCACTACTATTTTCTTAAAATTAATACGATAAGGATGGATAAAAAGAAAAATAAGGACCAAAGGGATCATTTGGATAGGGTATTGAGAAGGGGTATTAGTTTTCCTTCTCTTAAGACTGTGGGCCCAGGTTTATCCCTGGTTTGGCAACAAAAAAACGCAGGGGTATTAGGTTTTCCCCCTCTTCTCTTGTACCTGCTAATACCGACTAATACCCCTGCCGGGGATTATTTATGGGTGGGTTTTGGAGTGGTGTTAGTTACCACCGGATAAGGCCAAAATAATAGGAAAATTTTCAAAATAGAACATAAACTTTGTACCAAATGTCACAGAGACACCCAAATTTAAATTTATTTCAATTAAACACTTGTACTAACAAAATCTCCAAATTTAGACCACCATTGTTATACTCCGTCCCAAAAATTGCTAACATGACATCTTCAACTCATTTAAGTTGCTCCATTGCACATGTTAATTTCCAATAGGGGACGATGCACCAAAGACAAACCCATCACTTTACCCATTACTTTATCTTTTGCCTATGGTCCCGAGCAGAAAGAAGAAAAAGTTAGGGTTTCCTCTGGGTCTTCGTGGTAGAACTCTCATGGTGGATTTGGATTGAAAAGTTAAGTAACTTATTTTTTCGTCTTTTTTCAATTTTTTTTTTTGCAATTTTTTGTTTTGTGCCAAATTTTATGACTTATTGATTCATCTTGACAAGATGAATCAGAAAAGTAAAAATATTTGATCGAAACTCAACTTATTTTACTTATTTTTGTCTTTTTAAAAAAATTTATGAGTTTCAATCAAAAATTTTACTTCTTTGATTCCTTTCGTCATGAAGAATCAATAAGTCACAAAAGTTTAACACAAAATTAACAAATGCAAATTTTTTTGAATAGACAAAAAATAAGTCAATATTTGGCTTTTAAAGCCAAAATTGGCCTTCAGTTCTCTTCATCATCTGTTGAACAAGAGAGGAAGAAGGGCTTCAGGTCTAGGGTTGAAGTGAGGAAAATGGTGGAACAATAGCCAAACTTCTAGGGAAAGAAATGGAGGGAAATCAATTAGGTTAAGATCATTTTTCCTCCAAAACGTGAGGTAAAGTGAGGGGTTTGGCTTGGGTGCATCGTTTCCTGTTGGAAACATGTGCAATGGAGCCACTTAAACGGGTAAGAGATGTCGCGTCAGTAATTTTTTGGACGGAGTATAACGGCGGGGGGTCTAAATTTGGGAATTTTGTTAGTACATGTGTTTAATTGAAATAAACTTAAGTTTAGGTGTCTCTGTGACATTTGGTGCAAAGTTTATGTGCCATTTTGCAATTTTCCCAAAATTATACCCTCTATTTCAAACAATTTTTTTTTTAACAGAATTTCATTGATAATCAAGAGTGTCATTACATAAAATAGAAAACAAAACTGTATGGGGGGACCATCCAATCTAGACCTAAGCTAGAGGCTTGAGAGGACGCAATCCAATGAGCAGCCTCATTTCCTTCCTAGGGGGTCCAGTAGAAAAAAAAGCCACAGTTCACTAGCAAGTGAACGAATATCAAAAATAATTGCCAAAGCTTCCCAAGGAGGAACAAGTTCCAAAGCACTTAAAGAAATAAGTTGCGCATTATCATTCTCAATGCAAACAGAGGAAAGGTTCAAGACTTTGGCAAAAAGGCATGTTTCACGAAGAACAGAGGCCTCTGCAAGGAAAGCCGAAGTAGATGATATCCTGAATCTTCTCCCATTGACAAGATGACCACGATAATCTCTCAAAATAATTCCACCCCATCCTTTCTTGAGATCCTTGGACCAAGAGGCATCACAATTGATTTTCTAATAACAAGCCCTAGGAGGGATCCAATAGGAAGAAGGTAAAGGTGGGGAAGAATGAACCAACTGATGGGTGGAGGAAATGGTCTCAGTAGCTGAAATAAATTCATCCCATGCTCCCATATCATGAGCAACAGTTGAAATAGGGAACTGTTTCGAGGATTGGAACACAAGATCATTTCTGGCTTTCCAAATAAACCAACACAAAAATACTGTTTTAGTGAAAATATCAAGCTCCAAATTCCCTTTGTCAATCTCTTCTTTTAATTTCAAAGACCATGCCAAGATAGAACCAATCTCATTTGAGAAAAAAACCCCAGCTAGAGGACTAGCAAAAAATACTTTCCTTGCCCACTTGCAAAGAAAATGGATGTGCTCACCTGATTCAATAGCTTTCCCACATCTTTGACAGATTGGTGAGATTGCACATTTTCTTTGTACCAGGTTCTCTTTGGTAGCCAACTTGTTACGACAGGCCCGCCACCAAAAGTGCTTCAATTTGGGAGGGATTTTGAGGTTCCACAAAAAATTCCAGAATGAAGGACCAGGAACATTAGACGTGGATGGACGCTCGGGTTTACAAACAATGTAGTTAGACCAAGCCTTGTGATAACCCCTCTTGACTGTATACTTCCCACTAGGGTGAAGACCCCATACGACCGAATCTGCTCCTCCAAGTTTTGATATGGGAATGTTAGCCACCGCTTGGATTTCATCTTCTGATAACACTTGTCTAAGCTTTGCAATTCTCCATTCACCCGAGGTGGGATTGATGAAATCAGCAACTTTGTTCTTGGATACCCACGGAGGCTTTGTGGATTGAATGCAGAAATAAGGCAGAAAGGGAACCCATTTATCAACCCAAAAATCTACTGAAGCACCATTTTGTGTTTGCCAACGAACTCCTTTCATTAGAAGCTCCCTCTCTTGGAGAAGGCTAGCCCATGCCTAGGAAGGTCAAGAACCCTTTGTTGCTTTAAGGAAATTGCCATTAGAAAAGTAAAGAAATTTTAGAAGACGAGCCCAGAAAGCATTAGGATTTTGAATGAGCCTCCATCCTTATTTTGCCAAGAGGGCAAGATTAAAACTCTTGAAATCACGAAATCCCAAACCATCCTGATTTTTTGCTTTACAAAGATCATCTCCATTAACCCAATGAATCTTTGCATCCTCAGGAGAGCCCGACCACCAAAACCTTCTTTCATATTTGTTAAGTTTATTGCAAAACTTCTGAGACAGGGAAAAACAGGCCATGGCATAGGAAGGAATAGCTTGGATGACATGCTTAATGAGAGTTTTTTTGCCAGCAGCATTCAAATCTTTCGTTTTCCAGCCTTGCATCTTAGTAATAGCTTTTTCAATCAAGAATGTATAAGCTTCTGATTTAGATCTCCCCCAAAAGAAAGGTAGACCAAGATACTTTGAATCAGCTCCCATTATTGGAATATTAAGAATATTGCAAATAACCCTTTTAGCATCCTGACCAGTATTGGCAGAAAAGCATATGGATGACTTATCAAAATTAATGAGCCAACCAGAAGCTACACAGAATTGATCCAAAATATTCTTTAGATTATGAATCCCACGATTTTCGTTTGACACGAAAAGTAACACATCATCAGCAAACAGAACATGAGAGAGAAAGGGACATCCCCTTTTGATCTTTAACCCACCAAACAGGTTGTCCCTAATGCCATTATGGAGCATAACCGAAAAGGACATCCATAATGATCAAAAAAAGATATGGGGAGAGTGGGTCACCTTGTCTGAGACCACGACAAGGAAGAAAAAAGAAACGATTCTTGCCATTATCCTCCTATTTTATCTTTCATTAAAACTAAGTACTATTTTATCCCTCCATTTTTAATACCTCATCCAAACCAACTACTATTTAATCTCCCCTCCATAAATATCACATCAATATGGGTCATCTCTGATTAACCAATACTCCATTATCTTTCTTCATAAATAATACTCTCAATCCTTATCCCGCATCCAATCAGCCCAAAGGGTAATCTCTCCCTTTAATTGGGATTAATTATGAAATGTTATGGGTAGACCAGTCATGTCCACCAAATTGCACGCCTAGGCTAATGTGGAGGTTGAGAAGGATTAAAATGTGGGGCCCAAAATAAGCATTACAACTTTGTTTAGATAACCATTCTATAACAACGAACATTTACACAAATTCATTCACATTCACATTGGGGCCCACACTCTACAGTTTCACTGTGTGTGGGCCAACCAAAAGATGGGACCCAAGGATCCTGTAGGGCGGAGTGCCCTACAGGGGTTGTAGTGTAGTACACAACTGTTGATCTCATCAATCAATAGTTCAAATAAAAAATTAATTATGATCGATAATAAATGATTCTTACCGGTCATAATTAAAAATCATATCTGAATCATTCTTTGTCAATGTTAATGACCTGTATGCGCTCCATAGGGTACCTTGCACTATAGGATTTTCCAATCCCAAAAGATGTGTGTGTGTGTTAAATATTTTGTGGTTGAATAATAATTGTTGTTTATAGGCTCAAAAATGACGTGGGTTTTGGTTCTGCATTGAGAGGGAGATCGGAAGGAGGAGTTGATGTAGGTCGGGACCGGCAATGTTGGGGTAGTCCTGAGACGCCACTCGATCAGGGGTAGTGGACGTCACTCAACGTTAAAAATCGTGGATGTCACTTTGCGACCAAATCCCACGCTTGATAATAGAAGGAATCACTTATTCTAAGTAAGGCGCACTTAACAAAATAATTAATAATTAAACTCAACTCCCTTTGTCATTTCATTAGATCATATATAAATAGACATTACAAAAGATGACTTTTCAAGAATCAATGAAAATTAGATGATTTTCGAGACAGCCCTTTCAAATACCTAGACTACATGTATAATGATAAACTTAGAATGATGCGTTTCATCATATGTGTGCAATATTTAATGACTCTAAAATACTTTGACTAAAAATTAAAGGCATGACTAGAAATTTGACAGACATTTTGACTAAAGACTTTGAATTAATTGAGATCACCTTTCATCATCCACACGACCGCCAAGTCTAAGCTCTTGTGCGTCAGGAGTGTAGTGTGGTTTATTTGTAATATCTACTGGGACCAAAAAAAAGTGAAGACAGAGTATACGAACAACTATTTTACCTATGTGAATGTGTGCAAAAAAAGTGAGGACAAAGGATACGAACCACTATTTTACATATGTGAATGTGTGCAAGTATTTACGTAAATTGTGTAACCTAACATGGTCGATATTTTTTCTATGATCGACAATTCTCATCTCCTCAGTGAGTCGGTGACATTATATTTCCACAAATGTCTTTCCATAGGTAGAATAAAGTTTGTATCCAATTCAAGCATCAATTAATGACTATAACGTCTCTTTGATTTGCAAAATCATATGAATAGATTTCCATCTTATCTTACTACAGGATCGATTCAAGTTCTTGGAAGCATTGAGGACTTTCCTTAAATAAGACTGCCTTTAAGTAAAGTTCTGTCAACGGCAAAAGACCTGTCAACTCCAAAATGACAAATATTCTCTCTCTCTCTCTCTCTCTCTCTCTCTCTCTATAAAACCTGTCTGAATCCTTCTTTTTACATTTACCAAAAGCACACAAACACTGAAAAAACAGAGAGAAACACATACCCTTAGACATGGCATTGGAGAAATCCTTGGAAAGTCACGAGTTGTTAGTACCCGAACAGAGCTCGGCCATGACTAAGAGAGGCGCCTATTCTGCTATTTCTTACATGGCTTGCGCAGGTCTGCATCTCCCTCTTCACTCTCATTTAGCTAATTCTTTGTGGTTGATTCAAAATGATTGTTACTTTTGTGTGTGGGTTTGAGATTTTAGCTTTTTAAAAAGCTGCCGTCAGTGTTTGTCGGAAATTCTTTTTCGATAAATTCTGCGATTACAGGGATTCCTAGAAGCTGAAAAAGACTGTAAAATCTTGTTGTGGAGAAGCTGGACTTGGGGTGCTTTTCGAATCACATTTTAATTTTCAGCTTTTGGTAGTGAACAGTGCCAACTTTTACTGTACACAATTTACTTCCACTGAAATCTAAAATCTGTAATTTAAGGTATGATCTGATGCTACAATCTATAATCTGTATTCATAGCTATCGCTAATATGCCTATCATATATCACGATAGGAAAGAAAAAATTGGACTCTGGGGGCTGCTGTCCCCAAGGGGGACAGCAGCGTGCTGCTGCCCCGGTTTTGGGGCCCACCCTGATCTCGCTCCAATGATCAAAATCGTTCACTTTGTAGAGCTCGTCGAATAGAACAACTATGCAAAAAAATTAGCTTAATTGAATATTATTAAGTGCCTAATCGGAACCTTTTTAATCTTGAAAAGAATGGATCCGAAACATTGGATCAAATCCACTGTAACCATGGACCGAGAGTTATATGGGCTCCGATCAGGCACTGACTGATGTCCAATTAAGATGATTTTTTGCATAATTGTTCTATTCGATGAGCTCTATGAAGTGAACGATTCCGATTATCGAAGCGAGCCCGGGGTGGGCCCCAAAACCGGGGCAGCAGCACGCTGCTGTCCCCCAGCGTCCAAAAAAATTATGTGCATAATGTGAAGTGTCGTAAAAGGTGGTAACTTTCATAATAGAATAATTTTTTCTTCTGTTTTTAGCAAGAAAATAAAAGCTATGTTACGAGATGGTGTTCCACTTTTCAGAAAAAGTAATTTTTGGAAAAAAGAAGGTAATTTCAAACTCAAATATAATAAAAATGAAAAATATTTTTTCAATTTTTTTTGCACCGTTTAAAAGCTCTTAATGAGATCTATTAAACAAGATCCATATTGGTAGAAAAATTATTTATGTAAACACATGATTTTTGAGCTTGAAATTACATTTTTTTTTTCAAAAGTATTTTTTTTTTTGGAAAGTGGAACACCCCCTTAAATGGGTTATAGAACAAGAAAATTCATCTCGAGAAGAGTTTAGCACCTGTTTTATCTCGGGAACGCGTATTCAGTGTAGATCCTCAAATGATGCAGAGGGCTAAGGGAAAGGCCAGTTTAGGGAAACAATTTTCGTGCCAGGTTGCTTGTTCTTCATAAAGTTTTTAGGGAAATAATACAATACACACCCCTTATTTTGGTGTGTATCATATGCACCTCCTAAAATGTTATGAATTATAGAGAAAATGTTACGAATTGTATTGCTAAAAAGTTACGAATCGTATAAAGGTTACGAGATATATCGAAATGTTATGAATCATAATGAAAATGTTACGAATCGTACTGCTAAAAAGTTATGAATTCTAGAATAAAAGTTACGAAACATACTAAAATGTTATGAATGAGCAATAAAATATGTGCATATGGTACACCCTTTTAAGGGGTGTGTATTGTAGTCTTTCCCAAAGTTTTTATGGTGCAGACCTTCATTTATTTGTTCTATGCCACATAATGAATATGTTCATACTGGAGTAAGTTGCATGTTACATCTATCTTTCCATGTGAATTACGGCGCTTCATAATTCGTTTGGACACGCCCATTTACCTGAACAATGTAGAAATGGAGCTGAATTGCCGCAAAATCCAAGTATTAGATCCCCTAAAAAATGCGTGTTTGACGCATTCACCCTAAGAATGCTGAGTTACAGAGAAGGAATCATGATACTTCGTGATAACTCAATATTATACAACAGTAATTTGGGTACCTTTATTGCGTAAATCATGCTTGAATAGCAGGGGCTGCAACAACTCTTTTAGTATTGTTACAATATTTTCTTTACCATTGGGATGGGGTTGCTACTCTCCGGCTGGGGAGAGGCTTGCTCAATTCCCTTTTGAGATGCTATTAATCACCCTCGGACACCCTTTCTGCAGTTCTCTTGGTACTCTTCAACAAAGCAGCCATTTCCTCTTACGATTTCCCATGTGCCAATGTCATCACACTTCTTCAGGTGACTCCCTATCTTCATCAGTTGTCTCTGAATCGGCTACCCCGAACATCTTTCTGCCAGAAACTTATCGTTTCCCACTGTTGGACTTTCAACATTACTTGTGCACATGGCCTGGTAGTTCTACATGTTTGGTGTTCAAAACAAGAATACGCTAACAAAAACTGTTTCAGTATTTTGCTCAGTCTTGCAATATTGGGTTGATTATCATTAAAGAAAAAGTCCCCCAAGGAACACTAGTTGATCCCCTCTCCTAGAAATACGAAGAAACGAGATGTAGTAGGAGTTGCTGATGAAGCTTACTGCTTGTAAGAGGGAAAATTGAAGAATCTTGTTAGTTACATATCAGAAACGCTCCTATGGGCTAACAACTTTTTCTCTCTTCTATTTTCTGAAAGCTATGCCCTATCTTCTCAACTTTCTTCGCCGTACCAAAGAATTGGAGGGAAAGATGTTTTTTTGATTTCTTCGTTTTGAGTAGGCACCCCAGCCGCTTGGGCATGGGGTCTAGGTTCTCATGATATTGGTTGTTAATGTTTGACATGAGGACTACTTTTGATAAAACCACACACCCACCTACCCACACATCACTAGAGTTATTTGTCTAAAAGAATTTGATCCTAAAGGAAATAATTAACCTAAGCCTTATCTAAAAACATCCTTGTACTGATTCATTATGACATTATTCAATTCGAATTTCCATACCTATATTTGCTTCTGTATATACACATGTTCTTTCTCTCAAGTACCCCAAGTTCTAATTTTAGAAGTCTTTGATTCCTAAGGCTGTGTCTGAATCAAGGATTTGTGGAGGGAGTATTCCTATAAAACAGAAGGTTTACGAAGCATAACTTCAATCGGTGTATGCATCCTCTCTTATTTGACGAGTGTGGCAATTCTTGTGCTACAAAATTTTCTTGCAGATGACGAGTTCGTGTCTACTTCTATATGCATTGAGATACTGGAAGATCATATCTTTCAAACATGTTGAATCAGAGGAAGAGAGTATCTCTAGTAACCCGACAACTCTTGTATCGCTCGAGACATTGGTTCACACCCTTCCTCTTGCATTTTCATATTTGCTTTTCATGGTATGGTTTTGATGCTACAGAAAGGCATTCACTTTCTCTTGGTATGTAATACTATATATTATGGCTCCTTCTAGATAGCATATCTTAATGCTTCTGTAATGTTAAAGGTGGTATCTATGGAATCCATGCGTGGTATTAGTGTTCCGATGTACACGACCCTTCGACGGACAACCATTGCTTTTACGATGGTCATGGAGTATATTTTCGTAGGACAAAAACATTCTCTTTCCGTCGTTTGCAGGTAAGCGCCCTGTTCTTTGTGTTGCCCTTTTCCACTATTTGAAATCATTATGTTTCTGGAAATAGGAAAACATCCAAATTCTGTTTGCACTACTACAATCATATGGAAATTTAATCATGCTAGGGTCTGTAAGCCTGTTACCTGATTATAGCTTAGAGCAGCCTGTTATTTTCCGGAAAATAAAATGCAATATTTAAGCACAAGGACTTATGTAACTTTATCACAACCTATAAAAAAAAATGATGACTACTTTTGAAATCTTATGTAAGTTCCGTTATTGTACACTTCGATTCAAAAGCAGAGGTAAAATGTTACCAAATGGCAAATATTTTAACCAGGAATCAACACAATATCATTTTAGTTTGAGTTTCATCTGTAGATATATCACTTGATTTTAAAATTTCTTTGAGAAACTAAATCCAAAATAAGTCCATTTTTCTTCATTACATCCAGTGCATAAGTACATTAGCTAGTCTTGTGTTTGTTAATCATTGCTCGATGGATACATCTGCAGGCATTCTGGAGTGATTCTTTTTTTTTTTTTTTTAAATTAATCTTATTTGAGGTGTTTCTTACCATAAAAGTTACGATGGTTTTGGGTTTCTGGAATTAGTATCTTCACACTCCAACACCTATGCAATGACGCCATTCAGTTAACCTCATTATAGAATTCAAAATAGCAATCAAATGTATTTTTGTACATCTATCTATTGTTGTCTTAGTAGTTCAATGATTCTAACATCTTTCTCGGACCAAACTTCCAAGGGATCAGTGTGGCGATAATTATACTTGGTGCACTAGTAGCAGGAGCTCGGGACTTGTCATATGACTCCTACAGCTATGCTGTTGTTTTCATATCAAACATCTGTACAGCAGTATATCTTGCTTCTGTAGCTCGCGTCGGTAATACTTCTATCTTCATGTATGCCTTTTCCATCGCATATATTTTGCGGATACTAAGATGTTGTCTTAATCTTCTTAGGAAAGTCAAGTGGCCTCAATAGCTTTGGCCTTATGTGGTGTAACGGTAAGGTCATGGGTTCTCAACATAATCATATCTTTTGAATTCTACTTTGTTCTATAAAAATCAAAGTACGATGGCCTCCTTACGGATAAGGATTTTGATCAGTACATTTCTAGATCTGTAATTTGAGTTGAATTTTTGAAGGATTACTCTGTGGGCCAATCTTGCTATGCTGGACTTTTATCAGAGGTGACCTAGAGTTGACAATGAACTTCCCTTATTTACTTTTCCCCGGCTTTCAGGTGCTTCCCTTATCAAACGAAGAAATGTTGCTTTTAAACTGCATGCTCGGGACCCTGGTTACATATATCCAACTATTTTCTTTCCTTTGTAGGCATATCCAACATATCAGCTTGTCTGTTGCTTTTTCATTCTTGTTTTTTACCCTTCCATCTGCATGTCATGGGTCGCGCAGGACGGGGGAAGTGTTAAGAACTTGTCCCTCATTGGTTAAATAGTGTACATCCAAGACTAGTTTATGAGTTTGGGGGCCTCTCTGTTCATTGCCATTTACTTTTGAGTTTGATGTCTTAATTTCCACACACTATCTGCAAGAGAATTTCTTTTTAATTTGTTGCTGTTAATGACACTAGTTAATCTCTGCAACACAAATGGTAAATTTGCTTTCTGCTTTTTGGTTTTTTCCTCATAACCTACAACAGTATATGCGCGATAGTTTCTATGTGGCTAGTAAGTGATGGACTAAAAGAAATTCAAACTGTTTGGTCTGCTCAGAATGTGTTGGAACTTGGATCTACGTTTATCTGTGTTTAGTTTTACTGAAACCTAGAAATTTCCCTCATATTGTTCTCTGCAACTCTGGTAGTATCTTACTCCTTTTTCTACCACAAAGCTGATGGCCTCGCTTGTGCATTTAACAGGAATCATGTAACCCTGTGCTTGCAAAAATCCAAATCAATAGATCGTTTAAGATAAATTCAAAACTGATTATGATACTCCGCACTAAAACTAAAATTTCCCGCCTTATCATAATACGTTCTTTTGAAGTTTTCCTACTGCCCTGAGATCCTGCATATGCTTGAACAGTTGACTCCTGCCACTATACGAATGAATTGCCTGCATTATTAATGTGGTTTCGTAGTCTTCTCAACCTTAGCAGAAAACATCACGGATGCGAAATAAAACTAAAATTCATAACGTCTACTTTATTGTCTTGATATTTGCTTCCCTTCTGTTTCATGTACTAAGTGGTGAAATCATGTTTGGTTCTTGATTCAATTTGCGCTGAATAAAACTCAATATTGCTTCGGAACCTATGTTACCAGGAAACTCTACTACCCTAGCGAATTACGTTTTGGTACGAACGTTCCAAAACATGGTACCCTACTGTTCCAAAACAGTAAATTTAGCGATCCCCTTAGTTTTCCCTAGATTGTCAACTTATAATGGTAAAAATAGAGAGAAAATAGAATTTCAGTGGGAGAAAGTATAAAGAGTTCAATCTTTATACTCCTAGAAATATGTTTTGTATGAATAATTTGACAAATATTGTTTAGTTGCTTTGCATGTTTATCGCTTGGAAGAGTATAGTTTTGTTATCTATAGAAGCCTACCCCTAGCGTACCACAATTTAAGCAGGTGGCGTACCGTGTTCCCGTTCCTCGTACCGGAACGATCTGCGTTCCAAGTAACATAGTTCGGAACATCAAAGGAGGAGTAATACTGGGGATCTGTTTTCTAATTGCTGTACTTGAATGTGGTGTAGGTGGTGATGCTTCTTTCTTGTATACTGGCTTTTCTGTTGAATTACAGCGTGTTCTTAAATACAACTCTGAATTCAGCACTGACGCAGACTATCTGTGGTAACTTGAAGGTGCGTAAGTAGATATAATTTAGTTCACTGGAATGATTTTGAGAAGCAATGGAATGGTTTTTCTCCCATTTGAATGACCATTAACTTAAATTGGTTTTTCTCCCAATGTTAGAATTGTATACATCTATATACTATTTAGTAGTGTATCTGGAAACAACCTAAAATAGTGTTACAGTTTACAACTATTTGATTTGGTTTAATGAAATATAATTTACCAGCACAAGATATGAAGATACGATTTGCTAATCCTAAAATATGTTCGAAAACGTTCATGGATTGACCCTTGCCATGTCCTCATACGTGTCCAACTTAAGACACGCGTCTCCAAGCGTGTCCCTGATGTGACCTGTTTAATAATGGAAAAACTAAGTGGAATTTGCCCCGTGGCATGCCTGACATGTGGACACGCCAGGACATGCGTCCAATGCAGATACGGCGACTAGTTAGGTGTGGCATTGCTTCGTAGATGCAATGCATCTGTGAATTTTCTAGTGACCCAAATGTCAGAAGGAGAATTCCAAGTCCAACTTCATTCCAATAAACCAAAACACTGCCTAAGAGTGTTAAAGAATTTTATTTACTGAATCTAGTTAACATTTCGTGACTCTCAATTGAATTCGTTTATGTCAACACAGGATCTATTTACAATTGGCATTGGCTGGCTGCTGTTTGGGGGGCTTCCCTTCGATTCGGTAAGTACAAACTTCTTATTTGCTTTTCCTTTTCTCTGATGCCTCTTCCTCACCGAAATCACTGTCGTGTCTTGATTGCAGTTGAATGTCGTCGGCCAATCTCTTGGTTTTCTCGGGTCATGTTTATATGCCTATTGTAAACTTAGAGGGACGTAAGCATAAGAATGATGTGGCGATAACACCCTATTGGGTTAAGTTACTCTGAGAGATGGACATTACCGCTTTTATCGGGTGAAAATTTTTGGTAGTAACTTGGAGAAATTATGTTTGTTTTAAAGATTACATGGTTGTTTATATTTCTAAGATCACTTATGTAGACTTTCAATGTCTGACGGGTATTGGTCATTTCTTGAGGCTTTTTCCCTTTATTAAAGATAATTCAGTTTTGTTTGGTTTGGATATTTGGAAGAACTTAGCCTACACTTTTTGCACAGGGGTTGGAAGTTTCTTGACAGAATAGGAAAACAAATGCATCTTGATGATTAATGGCAGAATATCTGTGTTTCAACATTAGCCACATAATCTTTCAAAATATCATACGCTTACGCTCTCAATTCTCGCACTACCCTGGCACCGTCAATCCTCGCTCTTGCAGATTTTATTAGTTTGAGATGTTATTCAAAGATGTTGCATTCCCTCTTACGCACATGCGCACACGAGTTATGTGACTCAAGTTTGGACACAGGGTTTTGACTATTGCAAGAGGGGGAGGTTAAGCCACTAATTTTTTTTTTTTTTGAACGGCTTTTTTTTTTTTTGAACGGCTAAGCCACTAAATAAATAGGAGTGGAAGAACAAACTCTAGGGATGGGGTACGACCATTGCTACTATTGGGAAATTTTAAATTGTCTTTAGATGGGAATCCCAATTCTAAGAAACAAAATAGTATGTCTTTGGAAGCAGAGGAATGACAACTTCAAGAATAGATGCATCCAAACCGCCCAAGAAGGTGGTTTGAAAAATTCGTGGCAACCTTTCTTGACTTTTGGGAAAACACTTCCTTCGTCTCTAAGAATAGTCATCAGGGCCGTTGACCCGACAGTTGTGTCATTGTAGTTAAATGCAGTTACTGTTGCAGAGGAGCCGAGTTGAGCTTTGAAGTGTTCGAAATTGGTTCAAAATTAGGTGATGAGCCCTCGAGTCAGATCTTGAAAGAATGATCATCTCCTGTTGAGAAAGGGCACGAGCAGAAGTTGCAGTATTTAGGAAAGCAAAAAAGGGTTGTTTGATTGACGACAAAAGGGGTAAATTTCTAATCCAGTACTGGAGTGTTGACAGAAGCTTTTTTTGGGCCCTTCTAGGAGCCCTTCCCTCCATGTGTAGAAAGAAAAAGTCTCTTGCATATGCAGTGTAGCATTAGTGTGTCAAAAAACAAGAGAGAGAGAGAGAGAGAGAGGTGTAGCAACTCGAGTTCGTGGGGGAGAAACTGTCTTGGTTGTCTCCACAAGATGGAAAGTGACTTTGTCCCAATTGGCCTTGCATGTTAGAGACATACCCATCACTCCCCTCATTGCAAAAGCTTCAAGTTTACTTCAATGACTAATCTTCCAACATCTTGACCCTAATTTCATGCTAAAATATGTTAATTAAGAACTCCCCTTCTTTTGTACTCTTCTTTGTTAGATGTATCCGAATTTGTGTTAGGCAGGTAAGCAAATACTTTTTGGAATGATATCGAGATCGAGTTCATACCTGCACACTTATTGAGAATTAATCCAAATCTCTTCCACCAAATATAGATATTTGAGCTTTTTAGCTATTGTATTAAGTGTTCAATTCCGAAACATCTCAGCTGCGGATTCAGATCTTTAGCTTTTGTATTAAGTGTTCAATTCTGAAATACCTCATCTGCGGTGCGGATTCAAATCTTCCGACCAGTTGTTGAGTGTTCAAAATGTATTCGATCCGATTACTGTTGAAATGAAGCCTAAGAAAAAAATTATACTCCTACTAAATAGGAATTTATGGTGTTCAACTGCACGTACAACCATCTCTTGATGTGCAGCTGCCACTGTTTAACTATAAGTAGCCAAACAACAATTATTGGAGAAATTCACAAGACAACATTTTGAGTAACACTCTCACTCCACTTATTCTGACAGGGTGTGTATTTGATGCTTTTTTTTTCAAATGGTCCCTAAGTGTTAGCGAAATATCAATTTGGTCCCCAGTATACAAATCACACGTCTATTGCATTCCCAACGTTTAACATCTACGTTTAGATTTGCCATGAAATTTACTCCTATAATTGATGTAGCATTATTGCTTGGCTCATTTGATTAACTTTGAAAGGAGATGCAATATTAAGAGAGTCATTAGAAGGCCATTCAAAATATCCTTTTAATTAAGTGGAGTCATACAAGTTCATGAAAGTATATGTTCGCTTTTCTAAAGGAAAAAAGGGCCAGACATGCCAAACAGAATAACTATAAAGGGCATTATGGCCCAGTGGTACTTAAATTAAACAAATCCATTGATGTGTGAGAAAAACATGGATGGCCCTTTGTCCCACAACTTTGCTAAGCAATAAGTTTGTTTACAAAGACTTACTATACACAGATTGCACACAAATTTTTAGGTGGGACCCACTTTGGATCCTATATAAACAATTTGATACCGATAGGTACTTGATCTAACTATTTAACTTTTTATTATCCTAAAATCCGAATGAAAGGTTAGATGATTGGATTGAGGACCAATATGTATCGGATTAAGCTGATTTTTCGCGGCGGCCCTTGAAAAAATATTTTGCATTTAGGCTCCGTTTGTTTGGACGTAAAATATTTTCCGGTAAAATGTTTTACCTATTTTCAGGTGTTTGGTTGTGTAAAGAATGAGGAAAACATTTTACATGTAAAACATTTTCCATCAATTGAATGAAAATGACTTACCCTTAAATCTTCCGTAAGTTATTTTCCGAAATGAATCCGTTGCTTTCTACTGCAATTCTCATTGCATAGTTCCCTTGATCGTCAGTCCTGACCTACGTTCAATTCCAATAATCTCATATCTCTATACCGTTTAAGCTCCCCATCTCTCTTTGAACACTATTTTGTTGATTTCTGAAAATATTTTCAAGTGCCAACCAAACACCGAAAAATAAAAGTTTGAAGATTGTTTTCTGAAAAAACATTTTACATGGAAAATATTTTACATTGTAAAACATTTTACATCGAAACAAACGGAGCCTTAATGAATGGGTCGAATTGTTTGTGTGGGACCCGGAGTGGATCCCACACAAAAATTTGTGCATGATCTGTGTACAATTATCTGTGTGAATAACACAGTTGGCTTGACATACATTAATAGATAAAGCCTTGGAACCATGAACTATTTAGCGCTCTTGGATTCCAACCTTTTACGTAGCAACAAATTATGTTGTAGGAACAATATCATCCACTTTTGTTGGGTGGTTGAAAGACAAAGAGTGACTAACGTTATGTGGTGACGTTCTTTTATTTGCAAGAAGTATCACATGACAATGTCACATGATACTCCGGAAATATACCCAATAATTGGCCTGGAACCACAGCTAAAATTTGAACCCCACACACTTTAGTGTGTGTGTGTGAGA
>BPLS01000275.1:46900-87131 GCA_019656275.1 Rhododendron kiyosumense | reverse complement strand
GAGAGAGAGAGAGAGAGAGAGAGAGAGAGAGAGAGAGAGAGAGAGAGAGGGGCCCTAGGATCCGGTGATGGAAGAAGAAGAGTGAAATTGTTAATTAGGCGTGAGGGAATCTGTTTTTGGGTAGTGGCACGCGAACTTATCGCCCCAAAATAATGAATTTGAGGGAGAAAATTGTACAAGTAATATATAGGACCACGCTTGTCTGCTGTTTACATATAAGTCCTTTTGTTAAAAGTAAAATATAGTCCAATAAGAAATGTAATCTCAGCAGACTACCAATGAATAATGATCGAATAAACAGTTATCACACTCTCTTCACAGACTTTGTATAATTATATATATTTGATGCATGTTTAAGTTTGACCGTAGAAATTTTAACAGAACACCGAATTTGTAGTCATCTTGTACATACAGTTCAATTCAATGCTCATATTATGCTATAAACGGGTCCATAATTTGCTCGACCGTGCCACCTGAGCTACGGACCTCACCACAAGCTAGCCTTGTTTTCATGATATAATCAGCTATTCATGCATCTCAATGTGTTGGTTTTAAGTTCCAATGAGCGTATAGACGACGGTCTTATTACTACCACAAAGTTTTTGCCTGTAAAGATATTACTACCACCGGTATTCATGCTATTAATTAAATTTTGAATGTTAATTCTAATACAAGAATTCGGGATCACATTTTTGAATTTTAATCAAATGATTTATTCAATTTGACGAGCATTGCATATTTTTATTTGGCCCCCGGAATTTAAATCTTAGCTCTGCCACCGGGTATGATCATTAGATCAATGGAAGCCGAGATCAATAACATGGTTGGTCTAAAACACTGGAGACAATCGTGCTCCTTAATAATAATAAAAGGGCTTTTTTGGGTTTCCAAAAAGGTTGAAAAGAACAGGTTAGAAGGTGACCCCATAAAGAAAAAAAAAATTAGCACTAGTAAATAGTGATGAAAATGAAAGAAAAAAGAAGGAAAGAAAGGGTAAACCCAAGATGAGTGTCCCCTAGTGGAGGCCCAAGGCAGGGCTCCTTTGGCGCCGGTGTCTCCGCTTGCCGGTGGGTTAGCCTAATTAAGCTGCTTTTGTTCTAATTAATGTGTGTAGTGAGAACACTTTATTTACTACCCCTTCCGAAACTTCTTTCTAGACGAATCTTTCGCTGACATTCTGCATTTTTGTTCCCAAGATTGACAAGTTTTTGTCTCCGTCGGCGATCTAACCCGTCCAAACGTGTTTTGGACGACCCAGAATTTATTCTCTCTTCCACCACTCCACCACTCTCTCTCTTCTTTTTCTCCCTCTAAAATCCAGACTGTCCAAAACACGTTTAGACGGTGCAGATCGCCGAGTGGTGCCACATACTGTGGTACCTTACCGGCACCCAAAAATTTCTCCCCAAAATTACTCTTAAATTTCCCCCCTCTCTCTTCAGCAAAGGAATTATTTTTGTTACCTCTATTAAATGAAGGGTACAAAGAAAACTGGCCGAAGACATGATGGCATTGCAACAAGAAACAAGCATATCTTGCCGTCCATGTTACTTGACAATCATATGCGATCCAAGTTATCTATTTTTGCTCTTTTCAATCTTTTTTTATCGGCAAATTAATATATATACATATGTGTTAAAAAAAAAAGTCGATAATGGGTACACCGAGACAAGGCAAACTAACAACCAACCACAAGGCTCGACAAAAATCTTGTCCAAGACATTTATCAAAAATCTTGGCAGCATGTTTTTTTTCAAGTAAATGTGATTCAATGAGATAGATATCCATATCCAGCTAACCTAATTTATTGCATGGGTAATCCACACAATAAGATTGACAGCATCAACGGTCCAAAATAATCCTCCGGTGGTGGAGATACAAATTAATCCACTTTTAAATTCGAATCCAACTGATCTTATCAAGCATATAGTATTATATAAATAACATACAATTACAAGAGTCATATGAGCAATTAATCATTTCATGTGTTTGCAAATAAGCCAATACAACTATCTCATGCTCTCTGCGTAAAGAAATAATTTTCTATTTCGAGTGACGTTTTTTTGAATTAATTACTTAAAAAATATGAGCATGATACAAAAAAAAGAGGTAGGGTTCAGAATAAAATAAGTAGTAAGTAGTACATGAAAAGGGCGGGTACGATAAAAAGAGGGTTTTTTTTTTTTAAACGATAAGGGGTGTTCGGGTCGACTTACTCACACTTCAATTGAATCCCCCCTGTCTGGTCAACCACGGGCCATCAACTCCCATGCTACAGAATCCACGGGAATTTAATTTCTTGCTAGCTAATCTTAAGAATCGAAACCTGATTAATTGTGTGTGAAGAATAAACCCACCAACCGATCAGACTAACGCTTAACGCTACGAAAGGGGGTTTGTTTAGTTGGAAAAAAAGAATATTTATTAGAAGTGCATGCGCGAGTGAAGGAAGTGTGTTTGATTTTAATTGAGCACAAAAACTAAAGGCATGACAAACCCTAAAAAGTAAGTTTGTTTTTGTTCCCCCACCCCTGCATTGTTAAATCATTCCACTCACCTTCTTCACCTTCTCGATCATCCCAAGGCAAACCCCTTGCCGCCTTGCTACTTCTATACATTCTCCTCCTCTCCACCCCCTTGCCTCCTCACATCCATCTCTCTCTCTCTCTCTCTCTCTCTCTCTCTCTCTCTCTCTCTCTCTCGCTCTCTCTCTCTCTCTCTCCACATGTGTCGTCTGTATGTGTGCTTTGTGTGCTTTGCTACCTTGCTTGATCTCATTTTGTTTCTTTCTCATTGATGAGTTCAGTGACGGACCAATCACCCATAGACTTTTCGCAGCCCCCACCCAGGATATTAGTGGATCACAATCGAACCAATAGTGTTGCGAGGCACGAGGGGGCGTTGTTCGCATGCCTCAAACCTGCAACCAGAATCCAAACATGCACTGTGGTAGTAAGGCTCTGTTTGGAACCCAGGGAAAGGAAAAGAAAGGAAAGGAAAAGAAAAGGGAAGGAAAATGAGAGGAAAATGAGAGGGAAAATTTACTATTCACCACACTCAAAATCTTTATTTTCCTCTCTCTTTCTCTACAACCAAACAATAGGAGAGAAAATTCTTTAATTTCTTTTCCTTTCCTTTATTTTCCCTAAGTTCCAAACAGAGCCTAAGTTGTTTGCCACTAGGCTACCACCCCGCGATCACTGTGTTCAATGCTATATACTCCGATATATAACTAATACTTGCTCTAGGGGATATTATCACTAGACCTAATCCTCTTGCCTAGTGTTTTCTTCTTCTTCTTTTGGCCTCTTTTTTTTTTTTCCTTTGCATACTCGCAGTAGCGACGTGCATGAAAAAAGTGTCGTTATAATTGCTCCGTCTGCAAATTTTAGTCATGATTTGGAGAAATCTAACTTTGGAAATTTTCACCCCAAACCGCCAGCAACGCTTTTGAGTGGTTTTTTTTTTTTCCCAATTATGGTGAATCATTTTCTTTTATGGGACCATATTTGATGATCTTTCTCTTCTTCTTTTTTTTTTCCTTTTGTGTTGTTTACCTTCCCCTCCTTTTAGGTGGTGAGTGGTTAGCTACATCTACATCTAAGTACTACCAACTCTTTTGACTTCATGCTTGCTTTTCTGTGGCTTTGGAGAGATTTGATGGATTTTCGGGAAGGCAAAGAGAGCGATGTTGGTGAGGTTCAATCCGAAGACGGATTTACGAATGTGGTCGTAAAAGACGATCTCAGATTGAGCCGCGCCAATATCACTTTCTATACATGGATTCCAATTACTCTCTCCCTGTCGATCGTATCTTCGTGTTGATCTATCTGGAGGCCAATTCTCTATCTTATTTTTGCTCTTTTTCCTGATGGGATGTGGATATGTTTGTCCATTTATCACTACAAAAAGGTACTCTTTTTGGAACTGGGGACACTATAGAAGTAAGGGTGCACTATGTGCATGTAGTTCTTAGCAGTCTAAAAGTATTTTTTAATGGTCCACATTTCCTAAAAGTATTATAGTAGAGATAGACGGCTCGGATTACACACTATACGTTGTCGTGCAGGAGTGCACTAAAGGGTTCCTATGTCCACTCTTTATATCATAAACTAGCCCGGTTCCCACACATATATATGTACGTAATACTATTACGACTCTGGATTCAATATGTTCAAAAAGTGGAAAAACCATTAGGCAGGATTTAAAATATGGTAGGAGACCACGTAATAGCATGTAATGATAGCGGGATATTGAATGATACATAATGAGAATCAAGCCTAGCGGTCTAATGTATATTTTTTGGCGCAAGAGCACAAGAGATCGTAGCTGTCGAAGGCGTGAATAAGTGTGTCGTGGGAATCGTTCAGGTGCAAATAGCTCCGGTATAGTGGATGGTCGAAAAATCGTTACGTTAGGTGCGGACCGGAATCAGGTCAGGGATCCCTGACCTGATCCGGACTGTGTGTGTGTATATATATTTGTTGCAAACACTATGAAATGATGTGTTATAATTAGCTATAGATCGATTTAAGATGCTGCACATAACAAATCTCTGAATTGTGTGTTCTTCATTTATTCTCTTTGTTCGTTCTTACTGTTTACGCTGTTTTTTTTTTTTTTGCAGCTTTGGCCCTTCGGGATCACATATTATCGCTCCCAAAATCAACGTCTAGCTTGTTTTTTTTTTTTTTTTGTAATACAGGATGTCTCAGGCTGAGCTGTATATATCTTGGACTACTCTTACAATCGCTTCCACAACAGTGAACGCATGACCTTATAAGCAAACTCACTTAATCTTAAGACATGATCAATACCAGACCAAGCTCTTAGTCTACTATCTAGTCAACATGAACGCGGTGTAAACATAACGTTTCGATCTTCTCTCTCTTTCTACTCTTGCGTACGTATCAGAAGACCCTAATTGCAATAGAGTTTTTGTTGTTAATCACTTGCATTTTGTTTTTTTGCAATACTAGTTGGGCAAGCGATCGATCGGTTGTGTGCTCGTTGCTCTTATTTGAAATTTCTAAATGACCCAGAGTTCAGTTATCTCAAACTAAGTATGCATCTGAGCTTTTGAACAGGAGATCAGCTCCTCTCCATACTCTTAATTTTCGTCCATATATTGGGTCCAAAACCTTGCTTCGGGGGCAAAAAAGCGACCACATGTTGTTCACTCCTCTGGTGAAGCAAAGTATAAGATTCTTGTTAATATAGCTAGGATTTGTTACTACGTACTACCATTATCGTCCCTTCCAATTATTTTTTGCGACAATAATATATCTGTTATTTCTGTCTATGGCTTCCAATCCAGTGTTCCACGCCAGAACGAAGCGTGTGGAAGTGGATCGATGTCCCACTTTTGTTAGAGAGAGATTTGTTCAGAAGCTATTGCAGATGTTATACATGTGGAGTGTTTGAGAGCCTACTTTTTAGTTTTTCATTTTCAACTTTTTGATTTTTTGGCTTTTTGGATTATGGTCGGAATGTGTTTTGAGTATGATAAAAGTGTTTGAGAGATATGTGCGGAATGTATTTTAGAATAGTAGTAGCGTTTGGTAGATGATTGATGAAAATAAATTATGAATTGATTTTTTACCAAATTGCCCTTGACCTTTATTATTGTTTTTACAGTTAAAGGCCAGTAAACTGAAAACACGAAACGGATGGCCTTTTTCAAATGTTTTTTGCTTAGCTATGTTTTTTTTTTTTTTTTTTTCAAATGTGGACATATAAGAAGTTAAGAACTGTTTTGGTTTATTCTCAGCACAAACATGAAACTAAGGTCTTTTTCAAGCTCCACAAGCAAAATGTTCCACACCTGAAAGCAGCTCTGTCAAGTATCGAAGAACCATGGTTAGCTAGGAAATAAAGCAGATTCTGTGAGAGGTGGTGTAGATCTGCTAATCTGGGAAATAAAGGGAGGGCAAAACCGGTAATTAGCTAGAATGGTTTGGATATTTTGGTAATTCAACGGAAAATGGGAAAAGCCAAAAATGGGAAAAGAACCTCCCAGCCTATTTTTCCATTCTCACGTCTTTTGTGAAAATGAGTGAATGAGTTTTGGGATAATGAAGTTTGAAAATGAAGAACCAAACAAAAAAATGGAAATGTGAAAAATGCAAAAATGACCTTACCAAACATACCCATGACCGAGCCTGTTACATGTGGTTAGGCATATCCGCATAATTTTCAAAGGGAGAAACTCATGGTCGTTGACCTCTCATCCGTGTGCAGGGGAGTGTCAAGGGAACCTAGTTTAGAGCAAAGTCAAAGTGTTTATATGTAAGAGTTAGGTTCCGGTGAGGGATCCCTCATTTTTTTAAAATAAAGGACTTCCATTCCCGATTGAATTTTGATGATCCGAGCCGCTCAAAGTGATCAGAAAGTGATTTTAAGGGTCTCTATGGGAAATCAGCAAAAAAAATGACCAAGAAGGGTTTCATCCGAGCAGTTTTCATTGAATGGTTCAAAAAAAACTGCTCGGATGAAGCCCTTCCCGGTCATTTTTTTTGCTGATTTCTCGCGGATACCCTTAAAATCACGTTTTGCACACATTGAGCGGCTCGGATTTTCAAAATTTGATCGGAAAATGAAAGTCCCTCATTTTAAAAAAATGAGGGATCCCTCACTTGAAAATTCCTCTTATATGTAAAACAAGAGTACTTATTCAGTAGTAGTTTGAAAGTATGGCCAAATGATGCTCTGAATTATTTCAGAATCACATATTTATATGAAGTTCATATATTTAATGAGTTCTACAAAAATGTGTGGAGTGATTTGATGCATCACATGATACGTAGTGCTCTGGGACTAATGAATTATATATATACTAGTGGTAGCCCATACTTACGGTACTAAGCATCTCGGTTGGAAGAGAATGGCAGTTGTGTGATTTAGGTGAAAACCATAGGCACTTAACTGGAAGTGGGTGTATGCACTATAGCCTTTAGATCAAATGAATTTAAGCCGTTACAACAATTTGTCCCTACACCCTTCTGTTTTATAATAGAGATAGACGAAAAGCAAAAAGACAGATGTACTCCTATAAATGTGGAAAACGTACCAGATTACTTGATTTGGCTTACAAAAGGAAAGTCTACTTGGTAGAGTGGCCTTGGTGGAGGTATTTGATATTTGGGAGAAAATTTTCGGTGCCAGGTGGGTACCACGTGGTGCCCGCTCGACGCACATGGGCCATCTATTTCGGTTTTGAACGGCTCAGATTTGGAGATCAGAAAAAAAGGAGAAAAAAGATGAGAGGGTGGTGGGTGAGAGGAGAGAGGATTTCAATTTGGGCCGTCCAACACACTTTTGGACGATCTGGATGGACTGCTCGGACACCACTTGAGCACGGCAACGTGGTACCCACCCAGTAACCAAAAATTTCTCAATATTTGGGCCTCCATATTTTGGTTTACAAGGAAGAGACTATCTGCTCCCATATACATGATATTTTCACACGGTACGTACTCCCAACAAAACAAAGTAAGAAGTGACAAATTTCACGGGTGGGGCATCAACCTGTATAAAATTTTGTCGATGGTCGTTGGGATGTTTTTCTCTCATTGTGATGCCGTTTCTCTAATCCCTTTAATCTCTTGTATCTGTTACATTTAATTAATATATTCTTCTTTTTTGCCGTTCCAAAAAAAAAAACATAAAATTTTGTTGGGTTGTTGAAAGATAAAGAATGACAACCATAGTGTGTTGCGATAACTCATTGACGAGTACCACACGTGCAAGAACAACTTTGGGGGTTCCTAATAATTAGTCTTGCCTGGCTCCTTTGGAGTTCTTAATTGTTGTTTCCTTGCCGAGTATTCTTTTGTAGTTAAAATTTGTACATGTTCCATTTTTTTCAAAGGGCTTGCTTTACATATTTTGCACAGGTATTTTTGTTGGAAGATACAACAGCAAACCAATATATATATACACATCCTCTAAGTACAAAACCTTTGACACTATCAAACAAAAGAGAACACTTCAAAAAAGAAAATGACTTCTCTTTCTCCTTAATTGCGATGTTTTTTCCTGTGTAGAAAGAGTGGACCGCAACCCCCAGCCCCGATCAACTGGAAAACCCACCCGATCTAGAATATTCAAACTTAAGCCATAGTTAACCCCGCCCGGGAGGAAAGATTGATCCATCAGCGTAATGACTTTCTTCTCCTTGTGATGTCGGTGCGAATTCCCGTACGCCTTTCCATCTGTAAAACACCACCACAACTTGTTCGTCGCATCTACTAATTCAACTGTCATGGATTGCTAATTAAGAACACATTTTGTGACGAGGAATACAAGATTTCCCCTTGTTATATGTACAAAGAGACAACCTAAGCCTCCGATCTAGTGGGAGACACTGAACGTTTATCCTACCATTGATTGTAAAATGAGAAAAAACTTATTCAATCATGAATAAGTTTTACAAAACTCAATCTCGACCGTTCAAAAGTATTTTGAGACGATCCGGATTAAAAACAATTTATTACCTTCAGTAGACGTTTTTAATACGGATTGTCCAAAACATTTTTGGATATGGCCGAAATTGAGCGCCCCGTGAATAATTTATTCACGACCAGTAAAATATGAGATTAATTGAAATACGTGGAAGCTGGTCCAACAACTAGCTAGTTATAAAGAGAGAGAGAAGGAGGACTTAAATGGGCTTTTTGGAGAGAGAGAACTTGTAATGGGCTGCTTCGATTTTTGGAGAGAGAGAGAGAGGGGTTAGGAAACTGCAAGAAGCCTCCCACCAGGGCCACCACCAGTTTTCATCATCTTCTTGAACTCATCAAAATTCACCATACCATCTCCATCCACATCCACTTTCCTAATCATCTCTTTACAATTCTCCAACCTCTCCCCTTCCTTCATCCCCAGAGAACTCAGCACCAATCCCAACTCCTCCACCGTTATCAGCCCATCCCTGTCCCCATCAAACACATCGAAAGCCTCCTTCATGAAATCCCCCTCTCCTCCTCCTCCCTCCCCGGCCTCCTCGCCGCCACCCCCAACCGCGGCCCGATCCCCGCCCACCATAGAATCGAACAGCTCGCAGAACTCGTCGAAATCGATCAGCTCGTCCCCGTTCGAATCCACCTTCTCGACCATCTCCGCGGCTTCCGTCTCCGACATGTCCACCCCGACGTTCCTCATCGACTCCCTGAGCTCCTGCTTCGTTATGAAGCCGTCCTTGTTCTTGTCAAAGGTGGCGAAGACTTTCCTCAGCTCGGCATCCGCCTTTCTGTGGGTCCCGCTCCTTACGATCTCCTCGTTCTCGGTCGGACTGGGGACAACGCGTTGCGACGAAAATACCTTCTTTAGCGAGGATCGAGACCACGCGACGAGCTTCGTTGTTTGAGAGTGGAGGAGAGTGTGGAAAAGGCCAAATACAAAGAGAAGTGACAGTACTCCTATTGCCATCAACATCATCTTTCTTCTCCTCCTCCTCCTCCTCCTTGTGATGGTTTAATGAAGTAGAGGAATATGAAGAGGAGAGAGAGAGAGAGAGAGAGAGAGAGAGAGAGAGGGGGAGAGGGGGAGGGGTAAAGAACAAAGAGTATAGTGTTTGTTATAAGGGGAGAGAATTGTTATTATGGTTGCTAGTTTTTTTCCCTATTCAAAAAGAGAAACTTATTAATAATTTATTTCCAATTTCGCGCAATCTCATACATCTATTTTCGCAATTAATAGTTGAAATGTGTTTTTAATTTTGACCGATCAAAAATAATCGTTATCGCTCACAAATGATTTTCAATCCAGACAGTCTAACATATTTTTCGACTTGGACTCGTGTCCGATTTAGCGTCGTAAATCTTCTCTACGGGACGCTTCGTGAAGAAGATTTTTCTCATTTTCTGTAAAGCATTTTTATAGTTGGCAGTTAGTACAAGGTGTTTTTCATTATCATCATTAAAGGAAGTTATACGCGTTGTTTGGTTTAGGTGCATACTTTTGAGACCCCACAAAACGCGTAAATTGTGATAAAAGAGATTCTAGATGAGTGGAGGTACCAACCGTTCGCGCTGTCGTTAGTGATCGTGACACCTGCCCGAAGGAGTAGGAAAAATATGCTCCTGGGCGCACAAAAAGAAAGGTATCCGACGTGGAATATATATACTCCCTTCTCCTATAAGTTTGACACTTTCACTTTTTCAATCCTATAAAAAAAATTAATTATATTTTTTAATCAATAATATTTTTTATAAGTAATATGAATTTTGTTTGATAGATTTTAATTTGTTCTATTAAACAAAATTTAAAAAATTGCCTAAAATATTATGAATTGAAAGATATATATAAAATTTAAAAATGACATACATTTCTGAAAATGTCAAACTTTATGAGACGAAAGGAGTAGTAGTATAAGGGGGTGTTTTCGGTAGTGAAAATTTTGTAAATTTTTATTTGTGGTTGAGAAGTTGTTAGATTTCTGGTAATGAATAAGTTGTTGAGAATGTCAAGTTATTTCCGGAAGTGAATAAATTGTTGATGAGTATGTGAGTAGAGTTACTATAGCCAAAAAAAAAATTTGTTGACAACTTTTTCGTTAGTGGAAACGAGATGGTAAAATGCGTTAAGTTTTTAGCGTTTTCTGTTAGTGGAAACACCCCCTAAATGTAGTACAAAAGTGAGCAGATCCGTGTTCTGGATTTAGGCTGGGTTTTTCTCGTAGGATTCTCTACTATCTTTTTTTCAGCGGGTTCTTACGTCTAACATTTTTATTGAGTTAGTAATTAAAATATATTAATGTAAGCCTACATGAAGTCACATAATACGCGCTTGTGAGTAAATAGAAACGTGAACATTACGTGAAATCGAATTACAAAAACATTTGAACCGGTTATAAAATTGACAAAAGAGAAACGTAACAGCAGCCGGATCGTAAAAAAGAGGATTAAGATTGGAATGGAAAGGATCTTGTTGAAGAAAAAAGCAACCATGACCATGAGAAGCAACATGCGTAATTACATGCCAACAACCAACCACCATGGCACTATGGCAGACTTCCAAAAGCTAGCTCTTATCATCATTATATATCTCTACAATTCCAAACTGTTGAGAGATCTAGAGAGAGAGAGAGAGAGAGAGAGAGGAATTAAACTCGATTGGAATGAGAGCGAGGGTGTAAAGTAGGTTGAGTGGACTATGGATCTTCCCATGCAAGTAATTTGTCCTTAAAACACGTAGACTTTAAAAAATAGAAAGCTGCTACACACAGATTTCTGTGCACAGATTGTGCACAGATTTCGTTGTGAGCCCACTACGGATTCCACACAAACCATCCGAGCCGTTTATTAAATATAAAACATTTTTTCAAAGGTTCCCGTAAAAAATAAGCTCAATCCGATACCTATAGGTACTTCATCCAACCATCTAACTTTTCATTTAGATTTCCTGATAATGAAAAGTTATATGGTTGAATCGAGCATTTATAGGCATTGGATTGAGCTAATTTTTATGGAGACCCTTGAAAAAATGTTTTACATTTAATGAACGGCTCGGATGATTTGTATGGGATCTGTGGTAGGCCCCACAACAAAATCTGTGCACAGATCTGTTGTGTGTATAGACTTTTTGTAAAAAAATATGCCTATATGAGGTGAACTAAAACAATTGGATTCGATCAATCAATCAATTCTTTGTGGAATCTTTCGACACGAAAACAGTGCTATGTTTGGCTCAAAAGTTATAACTCTTATTAAAATAACTGGACCAGCTAACCTGCTAATTCATATCTTTTTGTATATCGAAGATGTGGGGCTTCACGTGGCTCAAAAGTTATAACTCGGATCATAATAGCTAGTGGACATTTTCTTTTATATATATATATACAGAAATTTTTAGGTAAGGACCTTAAAATGAGAACCTTATATGCTGACTTCCCCATTTCTCGCCTTTTCCTATCAAATTTTAATGATCCGAGCCGCTCAATATGTTCAGAACGTGATTTAAGGGTACTCATTAGAAATCAGCAAAAAAAAAGACCAAGAATGACTTGATTTGAGCAGTTTTTTATTTGAACCGTTAGATAAAAAAATAAACAAAAACTGCTCGGATGAAACTCTTCCCTGTCTTTTTTTTGGTTGATTTCTTGCGGGTACCCTTAAAATCACATTCTGAACACATTGAGTGGCTCGGATCATCGAAATTCGATCGGAAAAGAAAGGTCTACATTTTATTAAAATAAGGTAGTCCTTATAAGAAGGAACATATATATATATATAGTCCGAATCTCCTAAGGGATTCCGCACGGCCTTACCATGCGGGACTCCCCGTTCAATAAAAAACTGTTCAGATCAAACCCTTGCCGATAATTTTTTTTGCTGATTTCTCGTGGGTACCCTTAAAATTACGTTCTGATCACTTTGAGCCGCTCGGATCATCGCAATTAGATCGGAAAATGGGAGTCTCTCACGGTAAGACCATATGGGTTCCCTCATTGGATCCCATACTTCATATTTTTGTATATTGAAGATGTGGGACTTTACAAAACTATTTAGGGTGTGTTCAACTAACTGAAATAAATATTTATTTTTTGAATTAAAATGTGATTCTTTGTAAGAGAACTGAATAACCTGTCTCCTAAAATAAAAAATAAGTGCTTAAAAAATAAGAATCTTAACGGAACGAGGCTTTAGCTAGTATTTTCAGCTTGGGGTGCCGCAGAGGAAATGAATAATCTCTCAACTTCTAGGCCACCAATTGTTCCGAGTCAAAATGTTTTTGGAGAAAATGTTTTCTTGTTTGAAGAGTATATAATGGACGAAGACTTCCAAAACTGACCGTAGACTTTGTACCACTCTCTTGCGTCACTCGATGATGACAAAGCCGCGTTTTTTGAGTCTATGCTTCGCTTTTCTTGTGTCCGAAGCGTGCTTTTCTTGCCCATTCGATGATGCCAAAGCTGTTTTTTTTTTTTTTATTTTGTGTGTTTTGTTCATTGTTTTTTAAGTTTTGCTAGATTTACGTTACATTCTTTGAATTAATTATCCGTCTCGACGAGTGGAGTCTAAAAGGTAATATATTGTGACCAAAAGCAACAAAAAAAAAAGTTCAATAAAGAGGAAAAAAATATCAAACAGCTGTCTTCTTTACTTAAAGTGTCGTCTTATAAGAACTTTTTAAACATCAGTCCATATTTTTATACTTTTCTAATTTGTCTCATTGATATGATTGATAAATCTTAAAAATTACGACGAAAAGCTAACCAAAAAGTTACGAAAAATAAAAAATATTGAGATATGTTCTGGACAAATAAGTTTATAAGAATGCAGCCTTGACAATTCGTTGGAATTATGTTCTTTTATTGTTTTTGGTGATGGATAGCACAGTTGGTTAGTGAATTACAAGAATAGTATGGGTGTCGATGTTGGTCTATCAACTTAAGCTCAAACTTTCTAAACCCGTAACTACTGGTAGCCCGGTACATGACCATTGGGTTGCAAGCCCAAATCATTACTCCATTCATCCCAATTTGTTTATTCATTTTTGGGGATCCAACTTTTTTAGGGAAGATAATGATTACGCTTAAAAGCATTTAACTTTCCAATATTTATCCTTCTAACTTTTTTAAAAAGTTACTTTATTTGGAAAAGGCAAGGGTAGAAAGGACATTTAGTTTATTAAAAAGTCAAATAGATAAATATTTTGAAACATGAAAAGTCTAAAAGTGCACAAACAAATCGGGACGAATGGAGTATGAAATAGTCATCGTTACAATTTCCACAATCAAAAAATTAAACCACACTCCAGCTAGCTATTGTTTGTCTACATCATGCACAATTATAAACTTTTATTTTTCTAGTAAATAATGCAATTACAAACTTTCCCTTAAATTAATCAATTCTTTTTGCATTTTCGTAAGGAAGGCTAATTAGGTAAGCTGGCAAAGATAAAGATAAAGATAAAGATAAAGATAAAGATAAAGATAAAAGATGAAAGATGGAGTGTGGCTTGAAAAAAGAGAGTGCAAAGGTCATTTCATGGCATAGCTTGTGGAGTAAGATTGATGTGTAATTAAGGGTGGAAATATCCAACATGACAAAACACAACACGAAATTAGCGGGTTAGGATCGGCTGTTTCTGACACGAAGCATGAATAAAACATGACAAGATAACACAAAAAACTAAATAGGCTGAGTTGGGGTTGAGAGAATTCCGACACGAACACAAGATGACACGATACGATGTCCACCCGTAATGTAATCTGGTACTACATTATAGTGTTGTATTTCTCCTCCCTGGCAGAACAAAATTGGGAATTATAATAATTGCTACTAGACATGCTCTTGTGCTAACTTGTTGCCACAATGATACACACACAAAAAATAATAATAATAATAATAATAATAATAAAGAAAGAAAGAAAGAAAGACCAATGAGATAATTTTTTACGGTTGTGAATTTCCGTGATGAGGACTAGTTATCATTTCGTCCAATCAATCAAAATTTGACTATTTTCCATTTTTGAAATTACCATCTTTCATATACATTTTAAATTGGGTTTCGTATAGTCCTGATAGAATGCAAAGCCCACAAGAGTCATGGCTATCACGAGATGTACTTTGGAGTACAGATTTTGGGAGGGCAATAAAGTTGCGGATAGGGTTGCAAATATGGAAGTTGATCAAAAAGATAAAATGGTGTTGCACACAATTTCGCCGAACAACATCATTCCACTGCTAGAGACACGCATGAGGGAAGTGGCCTTTTTTTTTTTTTTTTTGTCAATCATAGAGAAGGGATCCTTTACATATGTTTGAATTTTAAAGTACCAGCCCGAAAAAAATACATCAATGATGAGAGTTCACAAGATAACCAAGTCTAACGAATCAACCGATATATACCATAAATAATCCTATCATAAGGAATAAACAAAGAAAGAATGGAGAAAGGAAAAATTCATATAAGGAAAGAACATATACACGCGGATAGGGTTATTCGAACTCCTAATCTCCTAATGAAATACCAGAGTCGTGGTCAACCGAGCTAGCTAGCCCCAGTTAGTTGGTTAAGGAAGTGGCCTTTCAGAGAGTGTAGTTTCTTGTTTATTTTTAGGTGTACCATAGAAAAATTACATTTGGATTTTTCTCCTCTACACAAATGGATTTGTATATCTAGTTATATTTTCTCATTTGGGCTGGATAAAAGTGAGAATGGATTAAATTGGAATTTCTGGGCCAAGCCCTGTTAAAACTTTCAAGACTGAAAAGGTTGAATTAGATTTCTAAGCCCAGAAGAAGCTTTTGAGCCCAATGAATCACAAAGCTGGTCTGGTATTCCCCTTTGACGAATATCCTGGCACCCCAAATGGCCTCAAGCAAAAGAGTTCTTCAAAAATTGCCGAATTTGGACATTCTAAACACAGTCTTATCAAATGCAATAAAATCCCAAACCGAGCCTTAGATCCCAATTAAATAGGGTCGGTTACAAGAATTCGTATTTTTTATTGAGCTATGTCGATGGTATCGTATTCCGCAATATCTACAAAATATTAATAATATTGAACTACTCCATTAAAGTTTTCCTTCCCTTCCTATAGCCATAAATTGCTCACAACTACATCATCAACTGACCAATGATAGAACCAGCTAAAGTATCTTAATATATATTCTCATATCTTATTTGTTATTGGTGCTACTCTTACCATTCCGTGAATATTTCGTTTTTAATTTCTATCTTGCTAAGTCTCAACACATATCTATTTGGACACTTTCATATTAGCCCCACACTTTGTGGCATGTCTAAGAGCATCTCCAAGCCAACATCCTCCGAATCTTCATTTTGGAGGACCAAAGTACTATATTATAATCAAAATGTAGATTTAGAGGGGTTTACTACTCATAACAACTCCAACCCAATACTTTTCCACGCGATGTTTATGCACTTATTGCACGTGTGTTAAGGTTGAATTTCCCGGGGCGCTACAATTCCGTTCGTTGAGATGAACATGAAATGTAAAAGAATATTTGGCTCAAAATCAAAAAAATAAATCACTAATCACAATAGCGCACCCAAATACTAAATTATATTAACTTGCTTTATGGACATCACAAATATGCATGCCACCAAAATAGTCCAAATAGTAGTGTGTATATATTGCTCCTCTGGCCTTAAGTTTTGCCTTCCCTCCCAAACAAAAACAAATCACATTTTCAGCAACGGGGGTAACTATTCTACTGATGAGATATACTATCATTTTGCCTCGCAGTCTTCACATACATGTAGACATATATTTGTTAAGTATATATAAGTCTCCCTCTCCCTCTCTCTCTCTGTGAATTCCAGGTCTTTCTGTTTACAAACCAGCAGAAGCAAATGATGACACTAGAACCACGATAAGGGCAGTGAAGATGTAGGTTGAGGAGATGTGGATTGCAGAAGAGCTTGGAGGAGGAGTTGTCGTTGTTGGTGTATCATCCGCGGTGGGGGCATCGACAGACTCCGATGGGGAGCTCAGCACGGGTGCTGGAGCAGGCGCCGCCTCAGGCGTAGGCGTGTCGTAGTCACTGTCGTCATCAACGGGGCTGGGGGCGGGGGTTGCGGTCGTCGTGTTATGGTGGGGTGCCGGCGCGACCGGGGACTTCTTGGGTGCAGGTGCGGCGGTCGGCGGAGGAGTTAATCCGTCAATCCCAGGAGTAAAGATGACTCCAGAAACGCTTAGGACCACATAGTCAAACTTCTTGAAAGCAACCTCGTCGTCGCTGAGCAGCCGGATGTCAATGGGAGCGCCTTTGGCAGCCGACCCGATCCTGATTCTATCTGTCAGCTGGGGTCCTTGGTTCGGGAGGACAACGATTTTGAGGTAGCCTTGCATGCCGTCGGCAACGCCGGTGGCCTGGTACATGGTGGTGACAGTGGTGTTCTTCTTGGAGGACAGATCTTGGATCTTGTCGATGCCGTAGTAATCGAGGATCACGTGGGTGCTGAGGATGTCCTTAATCCTGTCGAGGTTCTTAGAGGCCAGTCCTCCAATGGCTCCGTCACCCACGGCCAGTACCGTGATCGTGTCTCTGGAATTGATCTCTTTCGCGAGCCCCGTCTGGTTGAGGAGGCTAATGAAGGTGCTAAACGATCCCTGCTTGCTCCCCGCTAAGACTTCCAAGATGTCGAACTTGGGCTTCTGCGCTGCGGCGGCCGCTCCGGCTTCCGCCGGCGACACGCACAGCGTGGAAAACAAGACCGCGAAGACGGCGGCGACGATGCAGGATTGTGCACCCATGTTTTTTTTTTTTGTAATCTTACTCTTCCTCTTCCTCCTCCTTCCTTTTCCTTCGGTTATTTCGGATTTCGCTAGCTAACGATGAAGGAGGGATAGAAGAGGATAGAACGTACCCGCTCTAATCAGGGAGTTTGATTTTTATCGATTTTATCCTGCCTGCTTGTGGCTTTCAGGCATGGCTGACAAAGAACAGAGGATGTGAAATCACCTTCTTATGGAGAGGGGATACCGTACTAAATATGGGAGTTTGTTATCTTGTTTTTTTTTTCCTCCTAAATTTGGGAGTTAGTTTTGGATTTACCATAAAACCGCCTATTTCGGAGTAAAGCTATCTCCGACACAGATTCAAGGCATGAGATCCCCTGTCCGACCCTCTCCTGTACAGGGCCTGCATGTCCGATTCCCTCTCAGTCGTTGATCTCCCAAATTAACGGTAGTCCAGATGAGCCGAGTACTTTTTGCTCCAAAACGACATCATTTTGAGCAAAAAGTGATTGACCCATCTCAACCGTTGATTTGCAAAATCAACGGCTAAGAAGAGTGGGATAGATGCCTGTCTAGAGGAGGGTCGGACAAGGGATCCAGAATCAGAAATGCACACAAAAGGATTACTTTTATTCGCAACCAGAGAAACCTATTAAAACCCTATCTGTTTGGATGCATGTTATCTCTCTCCTTATTTGAATATTAATTCCTTTATCATATTTCATACATGAGAGATACTTATTCACGGAGCTGCTGTAAATAGGTTATTTACGGACCCGCGCGATCTCACTTGCACATCTCGACAATCAAAAGTTCGAATTTAAAAAAAAAAAAATTCCCCAAGAAAGTTAAATACTCTTCTTCGAAAAAATTCTTTTAAAATCCGAACCAGCCACGATAATCTCCATAAAACCTTTTTTTATAGAAACCTCCAAAACATACATACCCGCTACATCAATAATCTCACAAACCGACAAACATAGCCCAAAGTGTGTGTGGTACAATTAGTCAAAGTTTGTGTGCAAAACTTAGATTTGGGTTCAAAACCCAGGAAGAGCATGAAGTGGGATTTTTTCCAATATGAAAACTTCTTTTGTGACGAAATTTTTAATCATTAAAAAGCACGATTGGCGAGGGAAAAAAATCATCACCAATTATTCATTTTTGGCAACTAAATATTTCGTCATCAAAAGACACTATAGATAACGAAAAACATCTTTCGTTATTAGGTGGGAATCAACGACAACCTTTAGTCGACAAAACAAATTACATCGCCTATATTATTTGTGATGAAAAAACATGCAATCTATGACGATTTTCATTCATCTCCAAAGATAAACTTTTCGTAGTGATGAGTTCTGGCCAATTGTGCCAGCCTCAATTTGTTAAGGAAGTAGCCTTTGAGAGAGTGTAGCTTCTCGTTTATTTTCCGGTGTACCAAATAAAATTGAATTTGGTTTTTCTCCCCTAGACAACTGGATTTGTATGTATAGTTATATTTTCTCATTTGGGCTGGGTCAAAGTGAGAATGGATTAAATTGGAATTTCTGGGCCTAGGCCTGTTAAAACTTTACAGACTTAAAAAGGGTGAATTAGATTTCTAAGCCCAAAAGAAGCTTTTGAGCCCAATGAATCACAAGCTGGTCTGGTGTTCCCCTTTGACGAATATCCTGGCACCCCAATTGGCCTCATACTTGAAAAAATGCCCGACTTTGGACCTTCTTAAATACAATAAAATCCCAAACCGAGCCATAGATCCCAATCAAATAGGGTCAGTTACAAGAATTCGTATTTTTGATTGAGCTCCATTGAGGGTATCAGATTCTGCTACGTCTACAAAATATTAATCATATTGAACTACTCCATCTAAAGTTTTCCCTCCATTCGTGATGTCGTTTACTGTAGCCACAAACTGCTCACAACTACATCATCAACCAACCAACGATAGATATGGCTAAACTATCTTAATATGTTTTCTCTCATCTTGTTTGCTATTGGTGCTACTCTTACCATTCCGCGAATGTTTCGTTTTTAATTTCTATCCTGCTAACTCTCTAACACATATCAATCTGAACACTTACATATTAGCGCAGCACTTTGTGGCGTGTCTAAGTGCACTGTATTTTCCCATTTTGTTAAGAGGAAAAGTGGATTCTTATAGGTTTCTTGGATACCTACAAACTAAACAAAGCCTAGTGCAACCCAAAATGGCTTATTCAGAAGCGACAGAAACCACACGTAGGAATGGCCAAACACCCAAAATCACAGTCACCAGTAGGGGCACTTTTATGGGCTGTACTCAATGTAGTAATACACAAGCTATATATATGCACTTTTTAGGTCCCACCCACCTCAATTTGTGCAAGCAAGTAGTAATAACCAAACTAAAAATTCACATATTTAAAATCACTTGACTACTAGTAATAATCCAAACAAATCAATCTTCAACATATATAAAAGAGAGAAAGAGTTATTGGTAGATTTAAGAAGAGAGAGAGTGAGAAATTATTTGGGAGAAGGCGGAAAGGACATGCACTCGGTTGAATTGCAGTTTGTCTAAAGATAGTAATTGTTATTCCGTAAACACATGATAGTTTGGAGGTAAATATTCAATAAATGGAGACTTACTTGTGAATAAGTAAATTCAATGGTATTGAGCATCCCTCTCCATCACGTATTTAGGTGGGACTCATATGTTTAGTCTTATCCCACATATATATATGTGATGGAGAAGGGCATTATGACACCATATGGTGATGTCTCAAAAGCACTCAATAATTTTTCCTTGTATGGAGGTGATATAAAACTACTAAGATATTTTTTATAGAAATAAAAAAAAAAAAGAAACAAAAAGTCCAGCGGAGTTCTATGCCCCCAATGGTTCTCAAGTTGTGCTAGTAATATAGTAGCATTCTATCACTTTGGAAGTGCAAAAAAATAAACAAACATTTTAGCAAAACTTATCCCAAGTGAATTACAAAACAGAGAAAATTCATTAAATTTCCAAAGTTAAACCTTTTCCCAAGTAGAAAATGCTAAGGACACCGACGGTTCATAGACCGACACGCTGGACCACAGCCACGGACGAGTCGTTTGATATATTTTTTTTAAAACATGTGAACGCACATGTGAAAAAAATAGCTTAAACGAGTGCACATATAATCTGAATGAAAAATAGAAAGATTGAATATTTATTCACACCTGCCATAATAATCTAATTGTGCTAGTAATATAGTAGCATTCTATCACTTTGGAAGTGCAAAAAAATAACAAGCATTTTAGCAAAACTTATCCCAAGTGAATTAAGAAAACAAAGAAAATTAATTAATTTCCAAAGTTAAAGCATTTTCCCAAGTCGAAAATGCTAAGGACACCGACGGTTCATAGACCGACACGCAGGCCCACAGCCACGGACGAGTCGTTCAATATATTTTTTTTAAAACATGTGAGCACACATGTGAAAAAATAGCTTAAATGAGCGAACATATAATCTGAATGAAAATTTTTTAAATTGAATGTTTGTTCACACCCGTCGGTGGCCGTGGTCGAGTTCTTCCCAAGTAGAGCGGTTTGATGATCAAAATTGATGCTAAAGACTAGTCGATGGGACCATTAACTGCACACAAAGATCCAACGGCTTTCACGGCCGTAACCCCACCGCTGTCACGTCCTTTGCCATAAGAAGCCCTGGGTTTTCCTGGCCTCAACAGCCTGTGAGCATTGGCCCCATGACAGTAACCCCCCAAAAGCAAAACGACAGCGTTACTCTCGTCATCACCTCCGTCCCCTTCTTCGTACTACAAATTTATTCCGTTTTGAAATTTTGATGCCGTACTCGTCATTCCACCGTATTAACATGTTCCTAATCATAATTCATATTCTCTCTGTCCCAAATTAATTGTCTTTTTTTGAGAATTTATGCCACTTTTAATTGATTATATCTATTGTATTATATAAAACTAAGGGCAAATTTCACTCAGACCCCCTGAGGTATATGACAATGACAGAAAGTACCCCTCAATTTTCAAAAATGACAGAAACCTCCCTTATTTTACAGTTTGGGTTTCATTCCGTTAGTTTCCGTTAGTTCCGTTAGTTAAATGGACGGAAAAATGTACGGAAATGTACGGAAAATGTACGGAAAATGAAATCTTCAATTTTATTTAGTTCTACACCTATCTTAGGGCTCTCATTAAAAGTCCTAGAGTTAAAAATCAATTATGATCATTTAGGATAAAATAGTTAAAAAAATAAAATCTCCACACCGATTCAAACGGATTAAAATTTGGAGCATTTAAAAATTTTGCTTTTCACTTGATTTTAGAGCTTTCAATGAAGAGCAAATATTTAAGTGCTCCAATTTTCAATCTATTTGAATCGGCCCAAAGATTTTAATCCGTTTGAATCGGTACGGAGATTTTATTTTTTTAACTATTTTATCCTAAATGATCATAATTAATTTTTAACTCTAGGACTTTTAATGAGAGCCCTAAGATAGGTGTAGAACTAAATAAAATTGAAAATTTCATTTTCCGTACATTTCCGTACATTTTCCGTCCATTTAACTAACGGAACTAACGGAATGAAACCCAAACTGTAAAGTAAGGGAGGTTTCTGTCATTTTTAAAAACTGAGGGGTATTTTCTGTCATTGTCATATACCTCAGGGGGTCTGAGTGAAATTTGCCCTAAAACTAATCGAAATTTATCAAATAAAATTCATATTAAATATAAAATTCATTATCAATTTAAAAATATAATAAATTTTTTATTCCGTTAAAATAGAACGATGGATTATTAAAGTAGAACGGAGGGAGTTGTATGTAATTAATGTTTGGTAGTGGTCTTATTATTTTGTGAATAAACTACAAAATAAATCAGCTCCGAGAAGGTGGCTAACTGGCTATCAAGATGCCTTGTTTCCCTTTGTAATGGGTCAACCCAACAAATTAACGTTTTTTTTTTTTTTTGATTTTTTTTGAATATTTTAAAAAATATTTGGATAAAAGTCAGTAATCCATAACAATTAAGCACAAAACTAATAAACGCGAAAAAAAATTGAATAAGGTCAATAAGAAAAAGCCTAAAAATCTAAGCGGAATTTCACCTCATTATCTATTCGGAGAGAATCAGATCAAAAACTACCGTTCAATCAATGTTTTTTAGGATCATATTTGTCATGACACTCTTCCATGTGTCCCTGTTGCTGTGCCCTCAAACGGCAAAAAGTGGTGGCGGTGGTGGTGGTGCCATGGGGACTACGGTGAAGTGCTGCGAGAGAGGGTGTGAGGCATCAAAAACTGGGGCCCCCAACAATTATTCACACAATAATGCAATGATGGCGGGAACATCCTATCATTCCCTACTCTTTTTCTCTGCCAGTGGATTTTTGTCCTTTTATGTACGGTTACAAGCGTGCGATAAATACACACGTACTGACGATACGCTGCCAAATCAATTACTGTTTACCCGTCATTTACGGGAAAATTGTTTGATGGGTGCTGTACACCATCCGAGCCGTCCGTTCGACAATTCAATTGTCAAAATTTTATCTCAGCAATGAATTATTCAGATACTACATGGTGGATATGAGATTTAGACCGTTGGATTACCGAATAAACGCTACAGAAGGTATACGGCACAATACTGTGCAGTCTCTACACAACACCATCCCCGTATGCAAAATTATTACTCCTCCATCATTTCTTTAAAAAAAAATTTAAATAGACATCCTATATAGAAGATTTATTTAAGCTCCCCTTCTCTAAATTAATCCATTTCTAAACACTTTTTATGTTTTTTTTTAGAATCAAGTGACTTTCGTAAGCATAAAATCGTAGGGGAAAGCAATAATAGTATTTACTTTTATATAAATTCATAATGGCCTATTTGCTGAATGAATATAGAGAGTAGATATGGTATCTATCGAATATAGTAATATCATGGACCTGTGTATATCCGATGTTTGGTAAGTGAATTGATAAATCAAGTTCGTCAATCCACGAATTGTATATAGGAGAGGAATCGAATCGAATATCATCATGTTTCGCTCCTCGTTGAAATATCAAGGCGGAATTTTTGCTCAATTGCCCTCTCCTCTCTTCAACTATAACACACACAAAAAAAAACAAAAAAACAAAAACAAGTAGCCATGTCTTGAAAAGGTTTTGCACTAAAATTATGCTAGTGCGTTTTTTAGGAGAAAGTCATCGTGAGGTAGGCATATAAAACTTGGCAACAAAAGGAGAATATTAATATATTTACTAATTATTTTAACCTCAATCTTTTTCATTGCAAAAAAGGTGACAAAATGCATTAAAATATGTAAAAACGTCTACAATTTTAACCGGTAACAGCTAGTAAAACGTTTACAATTTTCAAGACGGAAATGATCCCCAGTTTTCTTCGTCAGACTCTCCTAAATTTCAGTGCGGTGCAAGTTGCATCTTTTTGCCGATAATAATAAAAAAAAAAATTGCTTCTTCCTAGTCCTCAACTTCGGTCGTATCCTTTTCAATTCAATGATTTAGAGTTGACAAGACAGTTCGTATCAGAATCGTCCATCGATATAATTAATAATTTGAATTTGCTCATCGGTTACAGTCAAGAGGTTTATAAAGTACATCTAAATTATTGATTGCAACAAATGACCGTCCAAAATAAATAAATGCTACTGATATAGCAACTACTGTACAGACAGCTCATACAGTGCGTTTTTTAGCCCGTCTTTGGTCGAAAAAGGATAATCAGAGCCGCCCATTTTATTCAAAATATTTTGTTTAGGATTTCTTTTAAAAATCAGCTTCATCCGATATCGTTAAAGATGTTTACGAAACGTCCATATTTGGTAGCCTAAATTTTGAAACAAAATTGGACATCTCGTAAACACCCTTAACTATATTGGATGGAGCTGAATTATTACGGAAACCCTATAAATAATATTTTAAATAAAATGAGCGATTCCGATTATTTTTTATACTCAAGATGGGCCCAAAAGTGTGCTGTGTATGCTGTCTGTACAGTAGTTATATTCTCGATGTGTGTGAGTGTGTGTGAGTGTGAGAGAGAGGGGCTGGGGTGGGCCGGCTAGTACAGAGAGGCGGGGGAGGGCCGGCTAATACGGAGAGGCGGGGGTGGGCCGGCTAGTACGGAGTGGCGGGGGTGGGCCGGCTAGTACGGGGGGAAAGGCTAAAAATGCGCCGGCGGTGCCAGCACGTGATCACAGACGTGATTGAGACGCTCCACGAGATACTTATGGCAGAGTGAGTGTAAAAGTTGTTCAGTGCTGGGGACTCGTGTGTTGGTTGGGAGCATTCTTTTTTTCTTTTTTCTTTTTTTTTTACAACATAATAAAAGGTATCTTCACACCCAATCAGAATGAGATTAATCCTTTTAAGGCCGGCAGCAGAGAATCAACACTCACAAAAGATCGATAGAAGCAACTAGGAGGGAAGACTACTAGACGGACTATCATATGGACCTTCACCTTCCAACTAGTTGGTCTACTCCCGATAATCAAACTCACATGCACTTTCAGAATGGGAGCAAACCCCTTGTCCCCGGCTAGTGGAGAAAATCCTTGTTGGATGCTTTGGAGCATTATAATACCACACATGCTAGAATGATCTGGAGGTTGTTCACTTGGAATACTTGGAATTCCCAAAATCAACCCCTCTCGTAGTACAATATTCAATAAGTTTCCCTCTCCGTTATATTTTTTTTTGTTTACCCATAAAAAACCATCATCATAACTTTTACGAATTCGGGGTTGTTTGGCTTAATAAGCCAAATGACTTATTTTTTTCTTTATTCAAATTTTTTTTTTGCATTTGTTAGTTTTTTGTCACTTTTTTGAGGATCATTACTTCGTCATGATGAGAAAAATCTAAAAGTTAAAAAAGTATTATCGAAACCCAGTTTCTTAATGAAGACAAAAATAAGCTAATAAGCCAATTTTTTTGTATCTATTTTTAAAAATTGGGTTTCAATCGTAATTTTTTAGTTTTTACGTTCCTCTCGTCATGAAAAAAGTAATAATCTACACACAAAAAATACAAAAAATTTGAATAAAGTCAAAAAAATAAGCCATTTGATTTATTAGGCCAAACAACCCCAAAGTAAACACATCACAGTGCTTCGGGACTACTGAATTATTACTGGAGTGAGAGAGGTTGGGAGGGTTTGGGTGGTGAAATTGGGGTGGGCCCTACAAAGAATGTAGTGGATGATGTAGTGGTTGGATGTAGTGTACCTAGACTTATTGTTATTTCACGGTGAAAGCCGCACGAGAAATCTGCAGTTGTCACATATGTGCGGGCGGATGCGTGAGCGTGAATGTGTTTCTTTCAAAAACTTTCCAAAGAACTGAAATTCATGAGTACAAGGATTGAAAGTGTAAGCGCAAAGCAAAAATTGAGAGCGAAAGCGACAGTTCGAAGGCAGTTCCACTAAGGTTTTGGTGAAAAACGTAGATCATTTTACCATCTTATCCACAGTAATCAATCGGAAACAATTAACAACTTGATTGTAACAAATTTATTCTCAAAACTTATTCAACCGGAAACACCCCTCCTCAAGTGTAAGGCCTCCCTCCTTCCTTCCCTCCACAACTTTCTTACAATTACAGTTTTCCACCGCTACTCGTGAATGCAAGTTTTAAAATCGGATTGCAGAGGAAGTAGGGACGTGAAATAAAAAGGACAATTTGACTTTTCAAATGCAATTTAAAGCTTCACATGCAAAAAAGTTGCAATTGAAGCTGATTTTTCGGCCACCTGAAAAATATGGACCCATCAATTTTCAGAAATCGTCGAGAAAATTGAACACGCAAAAAGCCAAGTTGATTTGCACATAGATCGGGGTGGGTCGGGTTTGGGTTGAACTTGTACTAAATAATAACAAGACTTGTTCATGTTCAAGCCCAACTCATTAAGTATCAGGCTTCATTTAATATTCTGAGCCCGATCCTCTTAAAGTTTCACTTCCAAGCTCGTCCAATTAATCATATCCACTGTTATAAATTACAAAGATTTACAATCATAATAATCATAGTCATACAAAGACCAAGAAATATATATAATCTGAATGAAAAATGAGAAGATTTGATCGAACACCTACACATACCGGATTGAGTTGATTTCTCATGACCTCACTCAGGTTTTTTTTTCTTCAAATTATTGAACAGCTTGGGTTTTCCGTATGGGATTCTGAGTAGACCCCTCATGACCGTCGGCAAAGAGTCGATAAGTTCACCGTCGGTAGCTGTGGAAGGACTCTTGTTTTTTATAGGGAGAGAGGCACAAGTTGGCGATGATGAAGTGGACCTGACAAGTAATGGGTCATGTGAAGCCTGTTTCTTTTCTTTAGTGTCCAGCCCAATTGGCGGAACTACATATGGATCCTAGCTACCATCAAGCTGTACTTTCAGGTCCCACCCACGCCCACTCCTCTTTTTTTTTTTTTTTTTACGCGTCAAATCCTATTCTACTACTAATATAGCCGAAACGAATTGGGCGATAGTAGATCGAGCTCTCAGTGCAAGGAGTATGGGTCGCCCACTTCAATAACCGATAAAAGTCCATTGCGTGGAATGCATGAAAAGAAATATCAAATGATTGTATGAATTGCCCCCCTCCCCCCCTAAACAAGTTAAATGATGTCTTGAATCACCGTATCATCACAACGATCTCAAAAAGCGATCTGCATCATCGAAGTGGACTAAAAAAAGGTTCACAATTGCCCCAAACTGGACGGTGTTCTGACTAATATTCCAATCCAATCAAATCGCATCTAGTTTCACAACTATCCAAAGGCCATGCCTTCATTTTTTCTTTTTCCTTTTTTCGAAAGGACACCACCCATTCCTTGGATCATATGGAGTATATGTTATCCTACTCCAATTCTATTTAAATTATTCACCTTATCACATCCAATTCTGTTTTGGGGGCACAAATACCTTATCATATCAATGATATCATCCCTCCTTTTTCTATTACCTTTTTCCTTTTCTCATTTTTCCTTTTGTTTTGTCTTGACTTGACAAAGAATGGTGGGAAGACAAGACCTAAATTGGCTTTGTCTTAGACCACTTTTTATTTTTTTTTCCCTGTTTTTATCGATTGTGGCCATTCCCTTGTTCAAATAGGATTCAAATGGTAACCATTGTTTAACAAAATTGACATAGAATGTGTGGCAACCCGAGCAAAAGTTCCACATCGGGAATATTACAAAGAACTAAATAGAATATAAGTAAAGGCCGACCAACTACTGTATAACTTCTTCTTTTTTGTAACAGAGGAACAATTCTACAGTTAGGCTACTATTGGATCCGACTGTGTAATCCAAACCTCCGGGAGAGCTAGCGTGGCCACACCAGTCATAGCCCTCACTTATTTTAGAATATTCACTCGGTGGAGAATCAAACCCTAGAACTTGAGAAGTACTACTTCCAAAGCCTAGACATCCGTCCGAACCACTGAGGCAACTCCTGGCAACCAAAAAAAAAAAAAAACTACTGTTTAATTTGAGATTAATCTTTTGAGCCACGTGGTTAGGAGAATAATTAGCAGGTCAACTGAGTAAGGTTGTTACAGAATGAAAATTAGAGTAAGTGAAAAAATATTAGGGTAAATTTCACTTACCTCTCCTAAAGTTTTTAACAATGACAAACACCTCCCCTCACATTTTAAAAATTGCACTTACCTCCCTTTTGCTTTAGTTGTTGGTTGCAAATTCCCCCAGCCGTTAGTCAGCTGTCACTAGAGGTGATGGAAATTGGTGAGGTCAGCCAAAAGTGACGATTCATTTCTCATTTTGCCCTCATCTCTTGTCTTTAGCCTTTTATACCCTATTTTTCATTCCAAAAAATGCAATAAACATATACCAAAACACCTATGTTGATGATATATATTCACATATCAACAATAGAAAATACATGTTCAACATTTTGGGCTAGCCAAAACTGATTTTTTTTTTTTTTGTCTTTTCTAATTTTTTTAATTTTAATTTTGGGGAAAAACTTATTTCTTCTTTTGGTTTTTCTACATAAGAGGAATCTTCAAAGTAGAAAAATATGGTCCAATTTGAAAATTTTAATTTAATACAAAATAAACAAGATAAACCAGCTTATTTTAATTATTTTGGGTTTTTTTTTTCTAAAGTTTGAAAAATATGGTCCATGGTGTTTAATTTTTTTTATTCTACTCATTGAGACGAACCTAAAAATTAGAATGGATGGTTCTAAGATACGTGGTGGTTGTTAAGTATTCTACTCAAAGTTTAAAAAGGTTCACTAATGACGAGAAAAAAACCAACAAAAATAGGATCCATAGATTTGTAATAAGTGAATGGGTGGTTCTAAGATACGTGCTGGTTGTTAATTATTATTCAACTACTTATTTGGTTTTTTGGTTTCAGGCTACACATAAACATGTATAAATCTTTGGCATTTAAGTGAAATTAAGCTTAGTTTGGCATGAACGAACATTTATTTCTTTGCATTTTAAGGGGAAAAAAAACTTGCTTGTATTCTCAACTTGTACAAATATAAATAAGTCTCCAAAAATAACCCAACATAATTCTTTTAAACCCATCTTAAAAGCTCTGCGTAAGTATATTAACTTTTTTGAGCCAACGAAAAAACGAAAAGAATATTTGGCATCTCAAATTAATTTTTGCTACAAAGACAAAAAAAAAAACCACTAAACAAGTTTTTTAACTCTATAACTTCTTTTTTTTGGATTTTTTAGTTGTTAAGGAACTTTTACTATTTTTAGTCCAATTTTATACTTGTTCATCGAATGATTAAAGAAATTGGTAAAGAACTAGACAAGAACAAATGAAAATAAAAAGTTTCAAAATTTTAATTTTTGAGATCCCATATAGAACAGAGGTGACTGGTCAAATGTTGAGGTGATTAAATTTTTTTTTTTGAGTTATTTATTTAGTCAAATAGACAAAAGTATACGAAAATTTGCGAAGGGGTAAAAAAGTAAAAGCCCAACTTCTGTTAGGAGAAGTTACCCGACAACTCTGACAGGAGAGGTAAGTGCAATTTCAGAAACGTGAGGGGAGGTTTGTGTTGTTGTGAGAAACCTTAGGGGAGGTAAGTGAAATTTACCCAAAAAATTAATATAGGAAAAAACAAATTCTATTCCTTCCCTGCATTGCTGCCTGCTAGGCGATCTAGACTGCGTTGATCGTCCCATCTTTCTTTTTTTTTCTCGGCAAAATGAAGATTTTTTATTGACTCGAAAAGAGTACATCGAGGGAGGAACTCACTAAGCACAAATGCTTATCGAGTGAAGAAAACAAAATGGGAAAAGGAAAATAACAACATTGGACCATCCAACAGAAAATTGGATCACACCAACCCTTACATCAAGTTATACTTTCTCCTTGATCGTCCCATCTTAATCTCTCTCTCTTTTTTCTTTAGGAGGAAAAAACAAAAAAAAAACAAAAAACAAAATCGAAAAATGAAGAAAAGAATTGGGCTATGATTTGATGTTGTCTAACCTAACCACATGGAAGAGATACAAATCTCATTATTTTCTCAGTCACATAATTCAAATGTAGTGGCAAACAAAATTTGACTCATGCACTTTGGACTTTCACAATGATTTCTTGTCCATGAAATGAAACAATGAATGCGTTTGGATTTCATTTGCATATGAATCCAAAGCATGTAAAACCAAACGCAACAGGCCCCCATCTCACCCCACACGTAAGCGTATGAAATGGTTATGGGAGGGGATTGTAGGAAATTAATTTGAGATGCCTGCAAGCTGACTCGAAACATCCTTCATCATAAAAAAAAACCACCACCGCAACAGACTCATGTACAAGATATGTCTTATATACCAATTATATACCATTTCTAATTTGGAACTGAATTTAAAGTCGTCTAATTAGTAGGTTTATTGACACCATTTCAAATTTTCTCACAAGCCTTATACATATATCGGGAGGTTCCAGGAACACCCAAAAAAACACCTAAAAAAACACCTTAAATCTCAATCTCATAGTTCCCAATCAAATTTTTATGATCCGAACCGTTCAATATGTGCAAAATGTGATTTTAAGGGTGCTCGGGAGAAATTAGCAAAAAAAAATGACCGGGAAATGCTTGATTTGAGCAGTTTTTATTTGAACCGTTCAATAGAAAACCGTTCGAAACTATTCGAATCAAGCCCTTCCCGACCACTTTTTTTTTTGCTAATTTCTCGCAAGTACCCTTAAAATTACATTCTGATCTCATTGAGCGGCTCGGATCATCAAACTTTGATCGGAAACTATGAGGTATTTTTTTGGGTGTCCTTGGAATCACCCCCATATATATATACCAAAAAAATTCTCATGAGCCATTTTTGGGCCAAATGCAGCCAACGAAAAAGTAAAAGTAAAATGCATAGTAATGAAAAACAAAAGATTCCCCACTTGAACAAACATGTTAATTTTCACAAGTACCATTCTTTTTACCATATCCGCCAGAAAATAGAATCAGAAAAAAACTTAAATGAAACAAACCACCCATGAGCTACTCATTATTAGTCTGCCAAGGTCCTAATATTATATAATAATGTAGTAAACAAAGTGGTGGTCCGCCATTAATTATTGCAAACTTTTCAAATCTCTCACATCATTCAAGCTGTTAAGATTTTCATTCAAAAATGAGATAAGCTCTAATTAATGTCCTGAATTTCACGTTATGCCAAAATGGCACCGAACCGATCGTCCTGGTAAGGCGACTGTCTTTCCGACTTTTTAGCATTATAATAACAAGGGCGCGCTTTTGTCAACAATTGTTTTCCAACGTGTTCACTTGCTCGTCGCACAAATTCTAAAAGGCTGCAGTAATTCATAAAATATCCATAGATATATAGATACCCTGTTATATACAGTATTTGTTTTATATTTTCAGCTGAAAAGTAGCAGCTCTTTTACTCTACATATATAGGGGGATCTAGAATGGTCACACAGGACCCAACCAGCTGATCGCAACTTGCATGCAAATTAAAAATCTATATTGTGGTCAGTTGTAATTAGATAACATATATTGCTGAGCCAAAAAAAAAAAAAAATAGATAACATATATTAATGGAAAAAACATAAGTTTTGGGGGACCATAAAACGCCCCATACCTTTAATTTCCAACAAAAAGACTAGGGGGGATTTTGATCACATGCTGGCATGGGAGGGAATGGGGATGGTTTTTAAGATTATTTTTTCAAAAGTAATTTGCAAAAATAATTTTAAGTGACTCAGATTCTTTATTTTTATTTTTTTGGGGTACGTTGGAAAAGGAACAACAACAACAACAAAATCTCTCAAAAGCCATGACTTGCATATCCGCCTCTAGGAGCGGAATGATGTCATTCGGTGGGATAATATGCGACACCATTTTGTCTTTCTTGGTTCGCTCCCATGTTGGCCAGTCTGTCCGTCACCTGGATTACCCTCCCGAAATGTGTGTTTAAGAGTGCATCCCGTGGAGGTTAGAGGGGTTTTGCATTCTCGGATCAACACCTTGTGGGGATCGAGAATGTTTGGGGAACTCCATGGCGTGAATCTTCACCGTCTGGCCCTTGGAAAATTCCTCAAGTTCTGCTTCAAGACTCGTACGGTCGTACAAGCTGCTAATGTGACTCAGATTATCACTTGAGAGGTTTTTCTCCCTACACAAGTTTGAATCTAAGGCTCCGTTGGTTTGGGCATTCAAAAAATATTTTACCTATTTTTCGGTGTTTGATTGTGTAAAAAATTCGGAAAACATTTTACATATAAAACATTTTTTATCAATTGGATGAAAATGACTTACCATTAAATCTTCTGTAAGTTATTTTTCGAAATGAACCTATTGCTTTCTACTGCAATTTTCACTACTCAATTTTCTCTATCGTCAGTCCTGACCCACGTTCAATTCTAATATTTCCAGATTTCTCCACCGTTTAAGTCTCCCTCCCTCTCTCTACACTATTTTGTCATCAATTTCTAAAAATATTTTCAAGTGCTAACCAAACGCTGAAAAATAAAAATTTGAAGTTTGTTTTCTGAAAATAAAACATTTTTCAATGAAACAAACAGAGCCTTAAATCTTACCATTTAATATGGTGGTTATTTCAATTTAAACTAGAAAGACAATATATGTCACATAACTTACATATGAAATGTTTTCCAGAAATTATAGTATATACTTAATTTTATTATGACCCATTTCCCCTTTTTTTTTCCCCCATTTCTGGGTTCTATATTAGTTTCCACCTTTTTTTGGTTGGGAGCAACTTGCCTTCAGTCCATAAGAAATCGACCGTACTTAATTAATTTCAAGCACGTGGGACTCATAATAATAAATGTCATTTGAATGATTCAACTATCTATATATTTTACAGATCCTGAAATTTAAATAATACTAAATGAAAGAATCAACAAGCTTCAATAGTTGAACCATCCATAATTTCAACACATTCTTATATATAACAAAAGCAATGCTCTATTAAAAAGAATATTTACTATTCCTATTTACTGTCGTAAATTAAAACTAAAGCACCGACACATTTTATTTCACTAACCCAACACGTTTTCTATAACTTTTAATTTGCTGAAATTAACATGCGACTACGAATAGTTACCAGAAGTTGTGTGCAACTTTTAACTTATCAGAAACGTCGCTGAATACATAAGGGGCATTTGGATTCCAATCCATTTTCCGGAGACAATTTTTTTTATCTCATTTTTGCTTTCTTCTTCTTTTTTTTATTTTTTTCATTTTGCAAGCTATGCTTTTTTCTCATCAGTTTTGTTTGTGTTGGCAGAGACTGATCAGCTCTGACGTAGGTGTAACTGCCCCCACACTGCGCACTCTCACGCCTAAAGCAGGCATTATGTGGGTTAAAATGCAACTTGTGTGTGACTCAACTCTCAACTAACTCAACCCTACTCTCTCTCTCTCTCTCACACACACACACACACACTCACTCTCTCTCTCTCTCTCTCTCTCTCACACACACACACACTCTCTCTCTCTCTCTGCTATAAATAAAGCTGATCGGTTGTAACAGATTATAGAATATGCTAGTGTGGTCCATGACCAACTTGAATGGGGTATGGCTCCTTTCACCTTCCTCCTCCTTTCTCTCTCTCTCTTGATATTTATCTCCTCCCTTCTACAGTTCTACTGCTAGTACTGCAATTGAGATCTGAAGGAATGAAGAATTTTTTCAAGTCCTGTCATGCTTTTCCACAGCTTTCTTGAACTTCATCTCTTGTTCCCTCTCTCTCTCTCTCTCTCTCTCTCTCTCTCTCTCTCTCTGGATCAACTGTGGGAGTTCAAGAAAGCTGTGGGAAGACATGGCAAATCGAGGACTTCTAGCAGCGGTCATGACCTCCATTTCGCTGCCTGAACCTGTACGTAGACATGGTAATTCTCATTCCTGGTGCATAATTCAAACCCATTTTGCCATTTTTCTTCTGCGACTTGGAAAGAAACTTTAGAGGCTGTAATTTTTCATAATTCTGCTGAATTCGACTCCCTCCATGCCAAATGGGACGGGATCCTCTCTCGTTACTGTTCGGGGCAGTCCACATTTTTCTCACAACACAACATATGCTTAGTCGCTTACCGATAATTAAGTCTCTTCTGTCGGATTTACGCTTGCGAGACATCTCTAGCAACTACCCAACAGTTACTTGCTGGTGAGAGGATCCATTCCCATCCCAAATTGTTGGCGCCTTTTCAATAATTATGCCATTTTTTTGATAAATAAGTAAAGTGCTTTTGAAAATATCTTCAAATTCTTTTTACACTGATTGAGTTATCTCAATTGATTCTTTGAATTATGCTAAGAAATATGACAAAAATGTCCACGAAAGTACTTTATTTTAAATGCAAATGTCAGTAATTGCAGAGAAAATTCAAGGTCAAACCTCAAGAAAGTATATCTTCCCATTTACCGGAAAAAAAAAAAAAAACATATCTTCCCGAATTCACCTGAATTCTTGCATTTTTCAGGGTAAATTGTGTCCGAGTTTGATTCATGATGCGGGTTTTTACTAATTTTCCGGAAAATTCTACCAGATTTGGAGTAAATAATTCATGGTACAATTATCCACCATCTACTTGAATTCTTGCATTTTTTTTTCAGTTTAAAATGTGATTGAAGCCAAATTATGATGTGGGTCTCATGGTTTTCTAGCTTTCTTGTTGGCCCAAGACTTAGTCATGATTTGCTTGCTCTTACATTCTAAGATTCAAAACTTCTGCTATCAACTCTTTCAGAGTTTATTCAAACGGAGCATTTGCTCCGGCTTCAAGTGGGCTTCTCACCAGTGAACGGTGGGTTTATGGCCTTCAAAATTAGTCGAGGTGCACGTAAGCTGACCATAACTTGGTTATAAAAAAATACAATTATTTAGTAAATTTCACTTCTACCTATTTGAGCCTTATGAAGGATGGTATATTTTTGTCCACTCATCTGAGATTTCTTACTTCTTAATTGTCAAGCCAAAATCAGGAATGGGCACTTCTCTGTTTTTTTGTGTGTTTGTTTTGGAACTGGTTTTATGATGAATTATGGTGAGAGTCTCAGGGTTATTTTTACCCTCTCTTTTTTTTCCAAAAAATTCAACCACATTTGGAACAAAAGTTCCTTGTAATACAACATTTACCCTGAAAACCTTTGTTTTACTACAAGTCTACAACAGATTTTACCTAGGATGTCAGACTGTCAGTAAAGGTGAATTAATAATCCATTCAGAAAAGTGGTATTGAGCTCAAGGGTCAGTCCGTTTAGTTGGTGGGTTTGCTCCTCACACAATTGACTTTCCATCCTTGGGTTTAGGCGAGTCAGAATTTCTGGTAAATTTCCTATTCTCGACACAGATGGTCTGTCTTTTGACCTAACCGAGAAGGGAATTAGTTGAGATACGCGTAAACTGGTCTGGACACTCCTGGCCATTGAACCAAACCGAGATCGTATTTTCATGTTTCATTTTCTTGATTTTCCAAAAATGTTAGTAACATTGTGTTGTTTTTTAAAGAACTCTGAGCACTGATCAATCAAAGTGGAGAAAACTGGGAGATGTGTCTGAGACAAGACTTCCCCCACCCTTTTCCCTCTTTATCACCAATAATTGATAAAAATTCATCTTGTTTCCCTTTTGTTTTTGGCTCTTTTTGATCGCCTCCATTTCTGTGAAAAAAAAGGGTTAAATTTTGTCACTATTTTAAGATAACATTTTTACCTCTCTCTCTCTCTCTCTCTCTCTCTCTCTCTCTCTCTCTCTCTCTGCACCACACACATGCAAAGATGATCACCTGATGAGGCTGTTGAATTAGGTAAGGGAATTTATAGTATAAAACTGTAAGCTGTCACTGCATTTTCCAACCTGTTTAGCTGAATGATCTACACATTTTTTACCACAATAAATTCTCTAGGCCTCTTTTATTTTAATTTTTTTTAAGGGGATAACTATGTGGGCCACTGTGCATATAAATGGTTGGACTGCATCAGATTCTCTGAAATACTCATAAAAGTTAGAAATTATACTTGTCCTTTTCATAAATGTTCTGTAAGTCCCCAGAATTTACTGCTGCATTGGGTCAGACTGAGAGTCAATATTCTGAGTTCTTCATTTTTGCGACCACACGTAAAAATCAGTGACAAATTGCCGGACAACGTGATATAATTGTTGGAGAAGGAGTGCCGGAGAGAGGGGGCTGGTACTGGTGGTATGGGGAGGAGGAGGATGGGTGATGGAGGAAAAGAGAAGAAAACTCCCGAATTTAGGATTGGGGGGAAGGAGCGGCAAAGAGAGGCGGCTGGTACTAGTGGTATGAGGAGGAGGAGGATGGGGTGATGGAGAAAACTCCCGGATTTAAGATCGGGGGAGGCAGATCACCCAAAGGGGGAGAAATCCTTCCCCTCCTGCCACCCCATAAGGGTTAAAAAAATGGGGGGGAGGGGGGTGGTGGTGGTGGGGGGATGGGGAAGGGAAGGGAAGAGACAGTGGAGATGGCGGCTAAGGTTTGGTGAAGAGGGGAGAGGGAACCGATTTATTGGAGATCTTATTTCATTAATTTACATACCAAAAGTGTTGCACAGAATTGGGACACAAATAACCTACACAAAGTATGGGTAGTAATTTTTGTACTCCATTTTTAACCAAATGCACTCTTTTTTGTACACATAAAATTATCATTGCACCCTTGTGTTAGTTCACTTTTACACACATTAAGCAATAATATAGTAAATTCACATGAAAAAAAAAAAAAAAGAGGAGTGTCAATGACAAAAATAAGAGTGCAAAAATCAATTTCCCAAAACATGTGTTGTTCAACTTTATTTTAAGTGCATCTTCTCAAAATGAATTAATGTGAGCCACAAATTAAATACATTTATTTGTATATCTATTTTTCTTAGTCTAATTCCTGCGTATTAATTAACAATTAAGTGTGTTTATGGACAAAATTATTCAGTGTTATGGTCACTTCCTTTTTATTACTGTTCCTGATTTTTTTATTGGACACAGGAATGTTGTTGTCCAGTTGTGCACAACCTATTCTCAAACTGTTTCTTTTTTTTCCTTTAATTAACATATACTCCATATTTGTCTTTTCAGATTTCCCTGGGTGCTTATTTTCCTTTGGCTCTTGCAATGCTCCTTGTTGAACTTTTAGCTCCGTTTCTTTATAGGATTTTTCACAATATGTTTTGATTTTATTTATTAATTGTTTTAACAATTTTATTACATGAATTTGCCACATGGTATTTGAAGTACTGAAAACTTCCCGGCCATTTATTACAAGCGGTAAAAAAATACAAATATTTGAATTGTATGAAACGAGATATAACCCCATAAACATACTAACCCCGATAACGCATTAAGGAAACAAATATATAAACAAATAAGGCCTCGTTTCGCTAAGGTTCTTATTTTGGAAGTACCTATTTTTCACTTTACGAGACATGACATTCTCTTACAATATATCATTTTTAATTTAAAAAATAAGTACTTATTTCTCTTTAAGGAATGGGGCCAATAAAAAAAAAACTTCATGTAAGGACAAGCCCAAGATAAAGCCCAAGTAATAACCTTCTTTCAGGAACAAATACATCCCATCCCACATCTTTCCAGTAAACAATTCATGATCCATGAGACAAGCCCATGATCTAGAATGTAGGAGAAAAGAAAAGAAAAAAAAGCTACACATAACAGACCTCAATAACGATCTAGTAGAGATATGCGAGATAAAAATCTCACATTGTTTCGGTAGGCAAGGACTTTAATCAAACAAATGCAAATAAAAGTTGAAACAAACTCGCACTTGCACGCGCATCCACACGAACCGAGGGAATCCCCACAATTGTGCACTGGAAAATGAGTAGGAGAGCAAGAGCAAGGGTTGAATATGTTCACGTGTGTGCGAATGGGACCAAGGATTCTCTAGTTGCTGTTAAGATGATAAACGAGGACACGGCCACTGAGAATCACCCTCAAAGCAATATATATCATCATTGATGCGAAAAATCTGATTAATCGCACGGGCACAACTCTCACCCACATTTTTCGGGAAGCTAATCAGTGCGCAGACCATTTTGCGCATCTAGGTGCTGAACAGAATGACAACTTGATTGTTTCAGGCGAGTCGGTGACATTCCCCTTTCCATAAGGGAGTTTTTGATAAGGAATGGCCTTAATGTTAGGTAAATTCTTGACTAACGGTTATGCTCGATAGCCGAGCAAAAAAAAAGGGTTATGCTCGATCCCTAGTCCGGTTTACGTAATTGAACTATTTGCACTTTGATGCGGATCCTCTTTTTGTTCTAGTTTTATAAAATTCCGACGTAACACCCCCCCCCCCCCTCCCCCAAAAAAAAAAAAGATGTTCACGTTTGTGCTACTGTACATGTGCGAAGCGCGAGTTCATTGCATTGTTACTGCAATTTTTGGTTCGATCATTGTGATGAAATAACTCAACAGAAAAACTTATTCACTCTATTACTGGTAATAGATTGTTTTTAATCCGGACTGTCCCTGCCAAGATTGAGCTCCATAAAGCCTATTCATAGCTCCTCTGTGAATAAGTTATCCTCGTAACCGGATCAAAAAAAAAAGAAGTGATCCTCATGACTCAACCCAAATGCTTGCATGCATCAAGCCAAGCCCTAAAATTTCCAAAAATCCCAATTTCCTTTTCACTGGAGCAAAAACAGTGCCTTTTATATGACCATCATTGTGACAAGAGTTGATGAGACTTGAGACTTGAGAGCCCTTTGTCCGTTTTACCAAAAAAGAAAAAGCATTTCAATTATTTGTGTACAAAGTTGTTTCCCACTCTCAAAGTTATATGGGGTCTTGATTCTATTTTCCAAGTATTGAAGAACAGGAAAATTCGTCCCATGTATAGAGTATATATATATATACCCTTATAGGAATAAAAGCTTTTGAAAGTTATTTTGGTTTCATCTGCATGTATGGATGAACATGGCCAAGAGAGGTGGGGCTTTAGAATGAAGTACAATTCTGATTTATGCGATTGTGCATCACATGCACAGACCTGTCCCGCAGGCAATAACCGGAGGACCCAATTACAGTCGGGACAGAATTCTGTATGGAGTGGCCCTAACAACAAATTGGCATAACGTGCGGGTGGGGATTGAAAACTCGTGCCAAAAGCTTTTCGAGGCCTTTGATTAATTACCAAGTGATAGAATGAAGTACTACTGATTTATGTGTGATTGTGTATCACATGCATAGACCAATCCCATAGCTAGGAAATAACCAGAGGACCCAATTATAGCCGGGGCAGAATTCCGTATGGAGTGGCCTAACAACAAATTGATATGACATGCGGGTGGGGGTCGAAAACTCGTGCCAAAAGCTACCCAAGGCCTCTTGATTACCAAGTGATAGAATGAAGTACTACTGATTTATGTGTGATTGTGTATCACATGCACAGACTAATCCCACAAGCAATTATAACAAGAGGACCCGATTACAATCGAGACAAAATTCCGTATGGAGTGGCCTAACAACAAATTGATATGACATGCGGGTGGGGGTCGAGAACTCATGCCAAAAGCTTCTTCCTGAGGCCCCTGATTACCAAGTGACTATCGTGAAACCAATCCAAGCTAGGGGACCTTTCTTGCTAGGTGAATATATAAGTGGGGGTACCTTTCTTGCAATGAACCTCAATCACAAATTGCTTCTGCGACTATGGAACCCTGTTGCGTCCCAGGCGCGCTGCAAGTTACAGTGCTTCATTAGGACTGTTCGTCGGCATTAATCAATGGTCTAAATTTAAAATTCAAATCATTCAAAACATTTTTGAATGGTGTGATTGAGCGTTGTCTGGTGCAGAAGCGCTGCACCAAGCCGCCCTCCACGGGAAGGGGTGCTGACAAGAATTACAACACCCAAACTTTACACTGATCTCATTTTTTTATTATACTTTATTTTTCATAATAAAAAGTAGCAGTATTCTCTCCGTCCCTTTTTAAGTGTCTTATTTTGTAATTCCAACCTGTTAAAAAGACATCATCATTATACTTTTCACATCAATTTTTTCCTTCACTTTCCTACTTACCCATCATCATTACATTTTTATTCACTAACTTTTCAAAATGAAATCTACTTTTAGAGACAAAATAGACAATGCATCAACTTTTACTCACTAACTTTTCAAAATGGACACTTATTAAGGGACAGCCCAAAATGAAATACTGGACTCTAAAAAAGGAACGGAGGGAGTAATATTTTGATTCCTCCAAAACCAAGATTCTGATAAGATTCACTTTTGACGCTATAAATTTGAATTTTTTTTTTGTTTGTCATGTCAACAAAAAATTGAAAGTTTTTTATAATCTCTCCAAATTCACAAATATTTTAGAGTTGACATTTTTTTATCGGCTATTTTGGAGTTGACTTCATCCATATCAAATTTCTGCATCTGCCACCGAACCCATGTTTCAATTTGTGTGCATAATGCTATAATGGGTGAAATTAACTTTGGTAA
>BPLS01000275.1:14851-38783 GCA_019656275.1 Rhododendron kiyosumense | reverse complement strand
GGAGTTGCAAGTATGAGAGAGAGAGAGAGAGAGAGAGAGAGAGAGAGAGAGAGAGAGAGAGAGTTGCATCAAATACACGGATCCAAATTCTACAATCATATACCAGAAAAGAAAAAAAAAATCGCTACACAAAGTATGAGACAACATCGTTTTGAAGCTATTCATTTCAAAACGATTGTGAAGATGAAAATTAATTGAATTTAAAAAATAGGGTCCAGAAGAAACAATGTAATATGAAACAAATGTGCTCAGATAGATTTAAATTGCATATCATTTGATATTAAAGGAGTAAATTTTTTTGCCCAAGAATTACAGTTTCCTTTGTTCTTATTTTCCTTTCGCTTGTTTTGAATTTGTGTAGGATTCTTGTCTGAGATTTTTTCGCGTAGAAGATCCGGATCCAAAATGTAGATTAGCCTCTCCAAAACAATATTTCCCAGCTTACAAATTTAAACCAGACAACATTATCTTGAACGAGTGAAATATATAAAACTCCAATGCATTTGTTGACTTTGATTAAATTACAATACCAATTGAGGAGTCCACAGATCAGGGTCTAAATAGGACAAAACAGAACAGATCGGAGGAACTATCGTTCTTGATATAGAAGAAAACCTTGAATTAAACACGTTCTATAAAATAACAACCACAAAAAACAAACAAAATAGATCGGAGGTACTATATATATTAGCGGTTTCTCTCGATGTACTCTTTGTCGAGTACTTAATATAGTTTTTTGCCGATCGAAAAAAGGTATATATATTGGTGAAAAGAAATAGAAATACCAAAAAAAGGTAAAAACCCACAAAAATATATCTGTCTGTATGTATACAAAGACTGTAATTTTCTTGGGTTAGCCTTTTAGGTCAAGAAACACCAAATCAGGGCAGTATAATGAATCTGGAAACAGTAATTGAAAAGGGAAAATAAAAGGAGAGAAAAAAAATATTTACCATGCAAATAGCAGATGCAGCCGAATGATAATCAGATCTTGGATTTTCTTTGGCCCTCTCTATACCTTTCCACAGCTTTAGTGAACCGCATCAATTTTTAGCCATACCCAACACAAGAAAGGAAAAAATCCCAGAACTTGACTAGTGATGGTGCAGTTCAAGAAAGCTGTGGAAGAACACAGAGAGAACCAGTTTTCAGCACAAACCCTAATTAGGGTTTCTAGAGAGAGAGAGAAGATGAAGTACTAGAGAGAGGGGGAGAGGAACTAGAAGAAGGAAAAAGAAGAGGGAGAGATGTAGGTTATGAGATGGGAGATGGGGGGTGGAGTGTATTTATAGGGGATTTGAGGGGCTTTTTTTTTTTTTTTTTTTTCTCCTACCACCAATCCCGAGAAGAATATTGGGCCTAGTAAAGATGAAGAAACTGAAAACACCCCACCGACGTCCCCACATTTATTTAATTTTTTCTGACCTTATTTAAAAAAGCTGACGACGTTTGATCCCATTTACCTAAGATTTATTAATAATGACATACACAAAAAAGTCTTCACAACGTAACAGAGTAATTATTCATTAGTCCGAATGGCGCTGCGCGAGTATTGTGCACCATCTAAATCGAGACCGTTGAATTGCCGAACGGTGAAAATGAGATTTGGATTGTTGGATTGCCGATCGAACGGCTCGAATAATGTACACCACCCGCACGGCACCATCCTTTAATTTGTAATCCAAGAGCGCCGCCACGTGGTGCTACAGATCACTCAAGAACCTTACGTTTGAATAGGGTACGCTTTGTTTTACGGCAAAGAAAATAATTCATTAGTCATTTAGAAAATTACAGCGATTAAAAGGATGCTTAGGCATGACAACATAATAACAAGTGAACGAGGATCCTAACTAAGTTAGCACTCACACACGATACTCAACAATCATATGTCATCCAACACTTTGAGAGGAAACCCGCTGGCAAGAAACCAACCAAAGGAATACTCCCAACACAAAAGGAAAAAGCAAATACAAGCCAACATGAAGTGATCGTAGGGTTCATACACTTTGTAATTGGTCTCATAGGAATGTGTCGTTTTAAGAGTAATTCAATGCACCATGTGACGGTGCTTCCGAATTATTAAATAATTAGATCACAATTTATCCAATTAGATTATAATCGGATGATCCAACGGTGGTTGTAACTTAAGTGGGGACCACGTCAGGGGTCCCACCTTAGATTGGTCCATCTGGACGGTTGAAATTTGTCCCACCACGCGCCCCTAAACATGTGCACACCAATTTCCCGTATTTCTAGCTTTTTGTTCTTCCCAAGTAGCTTTGAATTTTGGTTCTTTTTTGAAGTAGCCAAAAAATTAAAAATAGCAAGAAAATGTTCAAAATAAATAGCAGTGTCAAAATCCAAACTGTTGATTGTTTGAAATTGGAATTAAAAACAGTATAAAAATTCTAACAATTATAGAAAGGAGCAAGTCAACTTCTTTTTTGAATTTTGGTTCTTTTTTAATGTTGATAACTTTTTCCAAGGGAGAGGAAGGATGAGATGATGAAGTTCGAAGGCTCGCCAAATGAACAGGAGAGTCAAAAGTCAAACTGTTAATTATCTCGAAAGCTCGAGATATGATCTATATTTAGGTGGGGGTATCGGTTCCTAGCGCCTCAACTCCTGATGTCGCGACTGACTCTCTCTCACCCGCTAGATCTCGTAGCCAATCTTGCCTACTTCTTGATGTTGCACATTAGTGACTCTATGCTATTGTTGCTATAAAATGCAAAATCTTTTTGATTGCTTTCTACTTCTTTGTGCTTCGATTTTTTTTCATTGTAATACTCTTCTTATTGGCCTTGAACCTGGGTCAAGTTCAACCCTAACTTATTGAGTAGTTTAATATAGAATTAAAATGATAATATAGAAATGGTTAAGAGTTTTTTTTTTCTTTTTATCCCTTAAACTATGCACATTTTCTCTACTCAGTCTCTAAAGTCTAAATTATCAATTTGATGATTTCATCCCCTCAACTATCATACCGTTACCTATTTAGTTCAATAGATAACGGAAATTAAACATTTGGATGGAAAATGTCATGTAAGGCTCTGTTTGGACCCTATAAAGCAGATACTTGATTATGAAAATCTTAGAGATAAAAATTAATTATGACCCTTTAGGATAAAATGATCAAAAAAATAAGATATTCGCACCGGTTCAAACAAATTGAAAATTGGAGCACTTAATTTTTTTACAAGGTTCATATATTATAATTTTACGTGGCATTTTATAGAAACTAACACATACATATTTTTTGTAAAAAAAGACTGAATTCTTTATATAGAATTTAGACTGTTTCTATATTAAAAAATGGTTAAAAATTAAGTGATCCAATTTTCAATCAGTGTGAATCAGTGCGAAGATCTTATTTTTTTGATCATTTTATGCTAAAAGGTTATACTAAATGTTTTTTCTAAAACTCTCATAATTAAGTATATGCTCTAAAAGATCCCAAATAAAAAGTAGATATTTAGTTATGATAGCCCCAGACATAAAAATTAATCATGACTCTTTAGAATAATATGATCAGAAAAATAATATCTTCGCATCGTTTCAAATGGATTGAAAACTCGAGCACTTAATTTTTTTAGAAGGTCTATATACTAAAAAATATGGTTAAAAAATTAAGTGTTCTAATTTTCAATCTTTTGAAACCGGTACAAAGGTCTTATTTTTCTGATCGTTTCATCTCAAAGGGTCATAATTAACTTTTATCTCTAAGGCTCTCATAATCAAATATCTGTTCTACATGGTTTCAAACAAGCCTTACATGACATTTTCCGTCCAAATTTCCAATTTCCGTTATTTATTGGACAAAGTAGGTAACAGTATGATAGTTGAACGGATGAAACTGTCAAATTGATAGTTTATAGACTAAATAGAGAAAATGTGCATAATTTTAGGGATTAAAAAAAAAAAACTCAAACGGTTAAAGTCTATGATGGAACCGTTGAAGTCTTGGTGGGTTTTTTTGTCTTTCTATATAATACCACAAGAGTAAAAAATGAAAAATCGGAATAAAACAGTCAAACCGAACCAAACCATTTACACACCAATGTTTGGTGGGAGACTTAGCCAAAAATTCCTCATAATTATATTTTTTGAGCTCAAAGACACTTTTTGCAATCAAACATAAGGAGGAGGAACTTGTGATTAATGACGTTTGAAATTTTAATGGACAAATGTACATATGAAAGTGCCTAATACTATAGAACTCTATGGCATCCTATAAAAGTGTCTAAAATCCTAAAGTACCATATATATGAAAGTACCTAAAATCCTAGGGTACCCTATGAAAGTGTCTAAACCCCTAAAATCCTATAATAGGAAAGTGTATCCTAAAATCCTATAAAAATGTCTAAATATATTTTGGCCTTATGATTAAAAAGCTCCAAAAAATTGAAAGATCCTTACTGAAAACTATTTTATTGGCGTCATTTTTCTAAACGAAAATTATTTTACCGTTGTTATGGCTAATTTCCCATTCATTTTAGGGCCCTGCCAATAACCAACCCTACAAAGTATAAAAGCCGGCCTACTCTATGGATCGTACTATGAACACCCCACGTGGTGTACACGTACGAGGAATGAGAAAGGAATACAAAAATTGGAGTTGGTGATGGAAGGTCCTAACTCAAATTAAAGTGAAATTAAGGCAAAATGAAAAGCAAAAATTTGGGGTGGGGGGCTGGGGGTTTTATGGAGTTTTCCTGGTTCACATGGAGGCATGTGAGGGGTGAGACCCACAGTGGTGGGGTGAAAAAAATGACATCCATCCCGTTTTTCCCGGACGGAGGTCGCCTTGTCGGGTATGGCCTATGCCTCCCTCTGCCACCGGACTCTTCTATCTATCTGTACTCTCTCTCTCTCTCTCTCTCTCTCTCTCTCTTCACCAACCCAATATACATGCGGCTCAGGTCCTGTCCAGTTTGAACCCAATATACATGCGACTCAGGTCCTGTCCAGTTTGAACTTTTGTTGAGGCTGAAGATGAGTTCACAATAACAATCGGAATTGTTCGTTTTGTAAAACTCTTCAAGTGCGACAGTTGTGTAAGAAAAATCAGTTTAATTGAATATCGATTGCTGTAAAAATAGAAACAGATTTATGTTGTCAGCCAGTTTAAGTTTTTTTTTTTTTTTTTCTCTTCTGCAAATTTGTTTTGTTCATTGAGCGACCGATGTTCAATGGAGTTGATCTTTTTAAGTGAATAATTCGCCTGACAAGCTCTACAAAACGAGTAGTTCCGATCGTTGCTGAGGACTCCTCTTGAACCCACAGAAGCCCAAAGTAAACCGGATTAATTGGATCCAAGAAAAACTGGACAAGACCTTGGTCCTTGTATTTAAGTAATAACAGGTGTATATAAATAAGTAGAAAATTGGGATTAGGTCCTTTCTGTACTCAATTCCTACATGCCCCTCAAGACTCTTATTTTATTGGTTTACACTTTACCCACGTCATAATTATGATCCAAAACAGCTCATCTCAAAAAAAAAAAAAATTTAAGTAGGAGACGTTGGTAAAGGATTATTAGATCGGAAATTCGTAGACATGTGGACAAGTTTTTAAGTTTCGTCCCGTAAAATAAATGACGCAAATATTACGTAAATTGTTCAATTGGCCGGCATAATGAAATGTGAATTGTTGTTCGCAAACGTATTCTTCTTTGCAAGTTCTGTGAGCTGGATGGTTAACACGTCGTTATTGTGGTCCGGGTCGAGTTACAAAATGAGAGAGATATCAGAAAGGTATGAAAAGATTGGGTATGGAGAGGAGTTGAACCCATAGGGAAATTGAGTTTCTGAAAGTCTACATTGTGCTCGTAGCCATTGTGTGCGTGTTGGAGTCCATTATCGGGCTCACCCCAAGCCTTCTTATTTGATCTGGGACTATTACCCGTTGGTTACGTAACCCATATGAAAATTCGAGTTGATTGGACATCGATAATTATGTGATTGAAGCACATTTACTTAGCAGTTTATTTCCAAATTAAATCATTCTACACTTGTAAGGTAAATGAGTTCCCATAAGATTCCTTCGTATGTTTGATTTAATCAAAAAATTTACATTGACAAGCCAACCTGAATTCTTACATCGATCACCTACCTAAACAGAAGAAGCAACTGAACGATTCAAATCAAATATAATCAAATTTTGATGCAACCCGATAAAGAGCTCACATCACTCGTGTTGAGTAAAACACAGACACCCAACCGATTCATAAATACGTACCCATGTAGGAATCAACCTTTTTTTTTTGTTTTTACTAAGATAATCTTTTAGCGGGTCCATACAAAGTGAACAACTCTGATAAATCACCTAGTCTCTATTTGGCCCCCCACCAAGGGTAGTTGGAAATTTTGCAACAGCAGACAAGTTTTTTGATAGGGTGTTTTTTTCCGATTACTCGTGTGCTACATAATATAAGGCTATAAGCGTAGTCTAACGTGGAAGCCATAAAATATTTGACTAGTCCACCGAGGTGGTAGCCCAGTTGGTGAGAGTCACCACCTCTCTTTAACAACTGCGTAGATTCGAGCCCTGGGAGGCACATGTGTGCATGTACCCGGTGGTGCCATTAATAGGCTTTGATTCGAACCCGTAGTTGGACCGAATAGAGGGATTTCTCGCCGCTGTACACCAGGTGGTGCCGTGGTGACGGCCCGTCCTCCCGGACGGTAACTATGGCTAAAACCGGACATTCCACACAGGCGGGTCGGGAGCCCCTATGATCACGCCCAGCGAGGAGTTACTACGCTGGTCGCCCTCTCCCACCCTTTTGACTGTAAAAAAAAAAAAAAACCAATAGGAGCATTGGTTCGATTATATATCCAAAATGACCAAATAACCAAAATAATTACGACCCGAATTAAACATATCTTGAGACATAATCTCACAAAGTGTTAGATATAGATCATCACGATGTGTAGTATTATCAATCCTATCAATATTAAACATATTTCAAGTATGGGAGTAAGTTATGTCCGGTTAACCGCCACCTCTATTTGTAGACCCTTCCTTGCTTTCACTGAAGTAATTTGAACCGTTTATTTTGTAAGGATCGCAAATGAGTATATCCACGCAAAAAAATCAGCTTTATAAGACATCTATAGGCATATCAAAAATTAAATTTTGGTTTATAAAACAGACGGTCTGGATTCTGTCAATAGTTTTGAAGTTAAAATGTTCATGACCGTCTATTTTACGAACTAAAATTCAGTTTTTGATATAACTATCGATCTTCAATAAAACTGATTTTTTGCTTGAATACACTCATTTGCAATCCCTACAATATGAACGGTTCAGATTACTGCAACGAACACACGGTGTGACCTACAATGGGAGGCGGAAACCCCAGGTTTTCCACCTTATCCGAAATTAACTTTTTCTCCTCAAGTACCTAATCTAGACAAAGTTCAATTTCTTATATACCCTTCACCATTAATCCATTCTAACAAACAGGTCCTCAAAAGTCAATGACTATCAGTATTTTACTCATGACCTCGATCTAGTCATGTCCAAGCATGATTTTTTTTTAAAAATTACTTTGTCTTTGGACCATATATATATGTGTGTGTGTGTTCATCCATGGTTATGGGGAGGTACTTTGCATGTTAATGAAGTTAGTGGGATTCCTTTTTTTTGTGAGTTAGCTGGCAATCACTAGTTTAATTAGAGGCCACCAGTCCTTTCCAATAAAACTAAAGCATCACTATTAATTATTTTGAATTTAATTTGGGAACCTCTGAGTTGTACTGTTCCCTCTTTGTGGTGTCACAACTTGTGAAAGCGAATTATTTTTGGTGCCACTTAAGCCAGAGAGAAACACTCGTGCACTAATAAAGTTCTCTCCAATTGTTTTTTCATTCTGATAACCGGATGTTCGAACCAACTTACGCGCATCTCGACTGATTCTGGGACCCGAAAGTTAACGACGGAACAAACCCTTTAGAAGCCGCAAGATTTGGAATATTTAGCCTCCATGAAATTCAAACATACGACATCGTAGAGGACAAGCAATTGTTGCTTTCTGATGCCCACTCGGCCAAAGGGTTTATTTACGTCCGATTGTTGTGATGAAGAGGCATACACAACTCAAAAGAAGCCCTACTAACCACCCGAAATGGAAGACAAAGACTTCATTGCGTCCGATTATTAAAACTTTTAGTAGTAGTGGTTGAAGAGTTTTACAAATTAATCGCAATTTTTTTGGATTGGGGGAGGCAAAACAGGCTGCCTTTGAGCATAATACGGGCACACCTTGGACTCATTAGTTTGTTCTTTTGGGGAGGAGGAGGAATCAAGAAATTCAATAGATAAACAAACGGTTTTACGGGAGATGAGCAACGCAAAAATAAAGCTACACTGAAATAGACGATTCGGCACCGGATTTATCCAGAAGGTGTTGAGCGCCTGTAACTAGAGAATGAATGGATGGCGTCGGAGCCTTATAGCAAGACGATGGACACGATGGGTGACCTGGCGCTCAACCTTGGTTAGCCTGCAAAAAGATAACTTGGAGATCTCTCTAGTCTAAAATCGCCCAACAAAATCTATATATATGAGCAAAGTGCAAAAAAACCCACCACGATCTCCTTCGACCATCCGCACCATTCATTTTATAGGCCTCCACAAGTTTGCCATCCATGCAAATAGTTACATTGATCGGACAATAATATCTGTTTGAACAAAGAATATTTGTTGCAAGAGCTAGAAATGAACATTCATTGTCAATATCCGATCAATCTGATTTTTGGCGTGGACAATATACATGCATAACAAGATCTACAAAACGAATGGCTCCAATTGTCAAGTGCAATCGTGGTGAATGTCATTCTGCATCAAGGCACCGAATGAGAAATCATCACATGAGAAATCTCTCGATTTGTGACGGGTGGCAAGGCAATTATAAGTTCGACCACAACGGTGGTATATAAGCAGTGAGACCAGAGAAGTAAAAAAGGCTGGGACAATGAGAGAGTCGAATGAAAAGAGAAAGACATATTAGGAAATTTTAGCAAAATAATTACATAAAATAAAAAAAAGTTGCAGGGATCTTATACTCCATATAGGGAAAAAGATGGGCTGCAAAAGATATAGAAATTTATGACCTATTTTACAAAACTAAGTAATCGTAAACATTGAGAATGGGCCACCTCAAAGTTTCGAAAATTTTATGTGTAATAGCATATCCAATGGTTCTGGCCATTTTTTAGCTGGCTACATTATAATTTTTTTTGCTCGGCAAAAAAAGATTTTATTAACTCGAAAGGGGTACATCGAGTGGAAAACTCGCTAACCACACAAACTTAGAACAAAGAAAAACAAAAAAACCGTCCAACCGAAATTTGAACCACAGCACCCACACAAAAACAATTACACTTTTACCTTAACGGTGCATTATAATTCTGTTAAAATCTGGCACAAGTGCTTCAACGGTGCTAAATCCATTATTCGGCCGCTACCTCTTGCAGCGGTTGAATCACCTCTACGTACCACAGCCATTGGATTACTCCCAAGAGCAATTAGATCGGATTCTTACAAGAAATGGCCAATCCTTGTTTTGGCTCGATCCCTAAATGGCTCCCCGTTGGAGGAGAGATGACTTTAGCTCCCAAAATCGCTCTCTGTTGCCTTTGAATGTGCTCTAAGGCTCGTGTAATCTGATTTATTTATGGAAAAATTGCCTTTGGATTTGCAGCCGTTTTTATGCCATAAGCCGGTAACTATCTGATACCATTTCATGTTTGACTACATGAAACTTACCTGGCATTGAAAATAAAATAGAAAAGTGGGAATGGGAATGCTGCCAAGCACCTCCTGTAAAGGGGTTCAGAGCGGCCAATTTGGCCGTTTATCTCAGCAATCGACGGCTCGTATCTTTGCCAAGCAGTCAACAGCTCAAATTTGTATGTCCTCAAATTTAATCCGAGCCGTTCGTGTCAAAATAAAAGACCAAATCAACCGCTTAAAATCGCTTTACAGGGATGCCGCTCGGCAGCATCCGCTGTCCAGATAAGTGTATGTATGTATAAACAAAATGAAAGGAAGGTATGGAACAGAGTGGACTAAGTTGGGAAAGGGGAAAAAACAAAGTTGTGGGTTAAATCAAATGGACGAAACCCATTCCAAATCATGTCGGGGCATGTGTGTTTGTGGGTTGTGTCAGTGATTTGCTGACAAAAGAATGCATGAATTTCCATGCATTTGTCTCTCAACTTGTACACGTACAAAATTAATGCTTCTCATTCTAAATTCACTGTCCGTTAAGGAGTAGATCCAAATGATCAAATTACAGAGATCGGGACATTTAACAGGGGAACAAACTATCGAAAACAAGCACTAAAATCTCCCCAAAAAAATAACAATAAGAGGACAACAAAAGTGACCAAAAGCGACGAAAGAACTAAAATCTCAATTACAGTGAGCAGAATACGTACGACGACGACAAAAGTGACTTGCCTACAAAAACGATGACTTCTTCAAGCCATCAAGAGGATGTTGCCATTTCTGGCCATTGGCTTGACCTATCACTAATTCACATGCATAAGCGGAAGAGGGAGCACAAACATGAAAGCGTGTTTCAAAAACATTCTAAACTATTATAATTTGTCAGCACGAGAGCGTAGATCGAAATTTAATAGCACGAGCGAAAGGATAATTTTGAAAGATTTTGTAACCTAGGTCTTGGCAAAGTCCTCCTACTCTTTGCAATTCCAGCAGTTTTACATGAGCGGTGCTCAAATACCGGATCCAAATTCAACACAAATCAATGTTGGAAAATACGCCTAATTTAAAATACGTTGTGGGAGAATTTGAACCTTTTACATTCCCATTCTAAATTCTCCAGTTATTTAGGATCTAAAATGTCTCTTTTATTCTTCTAATTGACTACCCCTTGTCCCTGAAAGTATTGTTTATTGCTTTATAAATTTACGGTACCTATAATCTATGTTATTAACTACTAAAATACATTAAATTTTGTCCAGTGATCCATTAAGAATTTGAGAAATCAAGATAGTCCTTTTTGTATAGGTACTTAAGTAATTGTTAATGGCCCAATAAAATAAGTCCTAAGTTTGTTATTTGATATGAGTTCTCAAAATATTTTGAGCTATTGCTGACCCCTAGAGGGGTCAAAAGTTTATAAGAATCATTTGTTGGGAGAGGTGAGTGTTAAATTTGGATGTGATATCTGTGCCCTTAAATCTTTTTATTTAGGGTAATTTGCACTTACACCTCCTATACTATCATTGATTTAAAAATACACCACTGTACTTCAAATTTAAGCGCTTACCCCCCTTATGTGTAAAAATATAGGGGATGTAAGTGCAAATTCTCCTTCTTTCACTTCAAATATGTAAAAATATAGGGGATGTAAGTGCAAATTCTCCTTCTTTCACTTCAAAGTACGGGGGTGTAAGTGCTTAAATTTGAAGTACAAGAGGCGTATCTTCAAAATTGTGACAATACAGGGGTGTAAATGCAAATTACCCTTTTATTTAATTCTAATTTTAACATTTTGAGCTTTGATCTTTTTCCTTTCTTTTTTTGGTAAACTTTGATCTTTGATTTGGTGGGGTGGAGGGTTGGGGGGACTACCTCCAAGGAGAAAGATAGATGACCCCTCCGATTTTGTGATTATGGCATCCTCGCAAAGCTACTTGCATTCAAGTAAAGGAATATATTTGAAGCTGTTTCCATCAAACATATCTATGGCGTAGCAAATCGTTATGCAAATGCATTGACAAATGATGCACTTTCAGTGGAAAATTTACACATTTACCCTTATGTTCTTAGTTGTAATGCTACTGTTTTTTATGCAAACTTGATTGGGATGGAGGAATATCCCAGAATTGTAAACATTTTGGGAGTCTACTTTTTGTCTTTTCATTTTTAACTTTTTGGTTTTTTGAATTATAGTCAGAATGTATTTTGAATTTGGTAGAGTGTTTGCATGATATGTGTAAAATATTAAAATGTATTTTGCAACATGATTAGTGTTTGGGAGATATGTACAAAATGTATTTTATAGGTCTTTTTGTTCACTAAAATGAAAAAAGTGGAAAATAAGAAGTCAAAAAGATCCCCCTACCCTGTTTTTCACTTCTCTTCTCTAAACAACAATTTGAATAAATCATTCTGAAAAATGGGTTTTGGGTAGCCCTTGCCAAACACCCAAAACTTAGAAATGCAAAAGGGAGGTTGCCAAACAGGCACTTAATTATGTTTTTTTAATGCATCGTCAGTTTTATAGTTTATACCAACAAAATATTAAAAGGGGGATTTGAGGCCATGGACTAACAATGTGAAAATCAAGGAGACCACAGGCCCTACACCATGGGCCTTGCATGTACCAAATAAAACGGGCCTTGCTGCTTTGGAGCCCAGTTCATAAAGGCTTAATGGGCTGCCCAGTATGAGTTTCGGCCGTCTTGTTTATCTCCAAAATTTCTTAAAATTGATTTTTCCTTTCCATTTTTTTTATCATCAAAAGGGTGGAAGGGAGCAACTAACATAAGAACCCCACTTGAGCGTGACTATAGAGGCTCCCTACCCGCTAATGAAATATCCGGTTCAAATCGTAGCTACTGTTTGTGATGACGGGCCGTCACCACGATACCACCTAGGTACAAGATGGCGTAAGCACCACCCCTGTCATCAGGAAGACTCGAGCTAGGGGCCGGTATGGCGTACCCTGCCATCCAGGCTACCACCATCGGTGGTGATTTTTCCTAATTCTGTGGGAGCTATTGCACCCTTTTTTTAATTTAACTCAAGTGTCCAGGTCAGTTTAAGCGCACCTCGACTTATCTTGGGGGCCCGATCAATTTTACTGCCCATTTGCCGAGATCTCGTATAAAATGACTCCAAAAGAGTCAATAGCATCTTAGCAATTGCACCTGTATTTCCCAACTTGCTCCGCCCTCAACGAGTATTGGCACACAATGAAATAAGATTCAAATTTATTACTGGGCCGATCAATTTTCAGGGTTTTCATTCAGCCAATAAACTCAACCTTTGACTTCAATTCATGTACAAGGATTAATTCTCGTTTGACTGATTAGGGTCATACCATCCCCCAAGTACTCGAACCCATCCACAATGTGCCTCAAGGATGAATCCATCAATCGAACTAGAGTCGTGGGCGGGGGGCGGCGGCACGTTTTAACCACGCACACCATGAGTCTGTCCAAGGAAAAGAACATTGCAGTCGCATGGAACTAAGACGTCGGTGATCTCCTGATTTTTCTTAAAATGTGTACGAATTGAGAACTCAAATTCAAGAGACACAGCGATCATAATTAGCTTTATCTGGTTTTTCATTTAGATTAACGGACGTGTCTTTCATCATTATCGATTTTCAGAATAACACTAGACAAATGGATTACATCACACGCGACGTGAGGTTGTTGACTATTATAATCTTTTAACCAATCCAAAGATGATTATGACATCCAGAACATAAAATACTTCGTAGATGTTAACATCTACTATTTTAAATTGGGTTGTGGGTGTGTCCACCCAATACACAACACGCTTATTGTGCGTCGGTTATGGGACCCACCCCGGGTCTCATTATTTGATATGAACCGTTCATTTTGTTCATCTCACCGAATACTTAACGCTAGTAAAAATTCAGATTGATCAAACATTGGTAACAATGTTTGCAGAATGCATTTTTCTTCGAAAAGACACAGGTAAAGAACAGTTGTAGGTGATTTTTTTTAAACAAAATTGTAAGTTAAATGCTCACCTATCAAATGGTGGCCGATGTCGGATCAACCTAAAATCTCATGTGGACCATATACTCTACAAGATTAACAAAGTGAACAGTTCAAATCAAATAATGGGCCTTGGGGTGGGTCCCATAACGAGCACACAATACACTCTCCTACTGTAGTATTTAGGGGTGTTTTCCTTAAAAGTTAACTTTTAACTACAAATCACATTTTGTCATATTGTTAACACTAATCCACAACTTTTTCCTCTTCATTTTTTCCTCTATTTTTTTCCTTTAACCTACCCATATGCCATCTACAATTTATAGGTTAGTGAAAATAACTTGATATTTTTTAACAACAAAAAGTCGTTCATAACTTATTGGTTAATGGAAACGACCCCTTAGAATAAGAAATAACTTGACATTTTGGAGCAACAAAAAGTCGTTCATAACTTATTGGTTAACGGAAACACCCCTTAAAATAATAAACTAGGATGTTGACATTCATTTTCTTTATCTACATTCACATGATCCGTGAGAGAGTGAAAATGAAAAGTCCCAACACTCCAACCCAAAAGGTTTGCCAGGTGTTCCAAAAGTCCAAACACTCCAAATCCAAGTCTCAATTTTGAGTGATCTAAGCCAAAAAAAAAAAAAAGTCCTAAATTTGAAATTCCAATATATCATTGGGCTAAATTTGTACTCCAGTACTAGAATTTAAAAAAAGATTCTCGTCATGTAGGCCCCCACCATAAATAGTCCACCACATCTTGTGGGCTATACTCTCTCTCCCTCTCTCTCTCTCTAAAAGTCTAAAGAAAACCTAGATGGTGGGCTGTGGTCCGTCCATCGCATTACACCCTACAGTCTTCAATTGTATCGAGCGACAGATTCTTTATTTCACCACATGACCACATCAACCACAACAACAAACTGGACCTCAAGGGTCCAATCCAATCCAATTTAAAACTCTCTCTCTCTCTAATTCCACCTCTCTTAAAAAAGGTCCCAACCGCTGCCCAAGACCCAAAGGGCCAATTACTGATCGGGTTCAAAGCCCAATTCTCTCTCTCCTCTGCTTTCTCTCTCTCCTCTCTCTGAGAAACCCTAGATCTCGCGCACCTGCGAAGGAGATGAAGATCGATCTTTGAGCCTCTGTTTGTAGCAACTGTTTCTGGGTCTTTCTCAGAATCACTGATTGTGCAAGTAAGAAGCCCTGATTTTGACCCAAACCCTTGTTTCTGGGTACGTCCTGACTTAATTCATGTAAAGATCTGATTTTTCTTTGTGGGTTTTTTTATTCGGTATATGGATTGCTGAACTCTGTGCTGTGTTGAGTTATACTACGTTCTGATTTAACATATTTTCTGGCTTTTTCTTTTGGGTGTATGGTTTTGGGTTTAGATTTGTTCTGGGCTTATCTCTCTGTTGATCGAACCCTTGGACCTTTTGTTTTTCTTTTTCTTTTCTTTTTTTTCCTGTAAATGTTTGAGCCCATGGATGGAGATTGGGGAAAATACCCATTTTGTCCTTTTGTAAGTCAGTGGGCTTTTGTCATTGGGCCATACAGAGTCTAAAGGTTTGCGCAGTTGAGGGTTATTAAATGGAATACACTCATTTGCAGTAGTCCATACAAAATCCATATATGCTATAGTAACAAACTGTTGTATCAGATCTAGATAAATAAATCAATAAAAAGAAAGATAGCTTTTTTTGGGTCTTTTTTATGTTTTGTGTATGATGGACTTGGGCCGGCACTGGCCATCCAAGGTTGTTTGGACAAGACCCCACAGACCAAAACACAACAAGAAGATATCCATGGAAAGGAAGGAAGCCGCGGGCGGGGGTTGGCGGCCGGCGGTGGTGGGGAAACCCGGGAAAGGGTGGGCCTTGATGGGGGCGATTGAAGTTTTCCGGCTGGGGGTGACGGAGTATATATAATTTTTGAATTTTCTTACTCAAGTTTTATAAAGGGATAAAATAGAAATTAATGTAAAATAATCCTTGTTGATTTTTCGTTGTGATCTTTGTTTTGGTTGGTTCCTTTCAAGGCTTTCTTTCAATGAAAGCCTTGAAAGGTAATTTGCCAAATAAAGATTTTACTGTCTGAAAAATGAAAATGGTTTTGGTATGTGCCCCGGTAAAAAGTGTTTGCAAATAGCAGCTCCTTTCATTGGAATTATTTAAAGTAACGGTGTGTGAAATACATTTACCCAAATTGGGACTCTTAATTCGAGACTAATACAATGGTACTTTCCCGGCCAATTTGTACGCTCCTCAAACTAATTTATATAGCTCTTCCCGCAGCTGTGTCCCATCCAGTTTGTTTTCAATGAATCGTTGTGTTCAATAGGAGTTTAATACTGTAAAACAGGGTAAACTAGAATTTAAATGCTTTCTGTTTGGGAAAACCGAATATTTGAGCATTCTGCAACCTGATCCAGGATCCATATCTATATAATAAGGAGTACCAAGTTAACAGATTTCGCTTCCAAAAAGACACGACATTTTTTGTTGCGTCCCTGGTATGTTACACCTATGTGTCCATAAGTCGTTTCTATTTTTTCTACACAAGAACTTTGTTGCATCTCATTCCTGGATAAAAATCTTTTCCTGATCATTTCGGTGGTAATTTACTTCTACTATTCGGTTTACTCATAAAAAAGGAATAAGAAGAAGAAGAAGAACTTCAATTGCAGTTTCGCCACTTGTAAGATGAACTCACCATTCATGGTTGCAAATAGTCACTTGGTTTGAAGTTTTTACTTAATTTCCGTCTCTTCGATCGTTGTTTGCATTTTACTGGGGGTTCACTTTGAATCGTATAACTAGTGATATAGACTAGCAACTCCCTCATTAGTGGTTCGTGATGTAATTCTGGTTCACTGCGCATATATTGTTCTCATCGCATGTTACATACTCAGTTAGTAGTTTTTGTGGCTTCGTATGGAATACGTATTTGTCAAGTTAATGAACTATCATCTCGAAACGTTCTTCAACCTTTTGGATTTCGTGTAAATATCGATGCTATGTGGTTTCAAAATCCTCTTTTTACCATAGGACTTGATTCACTTTCAAATTGGCTTTGCTGCTTGCAGAAGGTCTTCGCTTCTGATTATAAGATGGCAACCCTTGCTGAGAACAACGAATTCCCTATTGAAAATAATGAACTGGCCCTTGCAGAAACACAGGAGCCAGAGAACAATATTGAAGAAGAAACACCGCAGCCTAACAAGCGGAGAAAAAAGAAGTCCGTAGTTTGGGAACACTTCACTATAGAAAACGTGGGCGCCGGATGCAGAAGGGCATGCTGTAAGCAGTGTAAGCAATCGTTTGCATACAGTACTGGTTCAAAAGTAGCGGGTACGAGCCACCTCAAACGTCACATCGCCAAGGGTTCTTGTCCAGTTGTCCTGCGGAACCAGGGGAACACTCAAATGGCTCCACACAGCGCACCATCGAAAATGAACGAAATATGGAATGATGTTAATAATACGCCAAAACGACGATACAGAACCACGGGTTCGCCTTATGTTGGGTTTGATCCCGACCGTTGCCGCCACGAGATAGCTAGGATGATCATCATGCACGACTACCCCCTGCACATGGTTGAACACCCTGGATTCGTCGCTTTCGTCCAGAATCTTCAGCCGCGGTTTGATATGGTTAGTTTCAGTACGGTCCAAGGGGATTGCGTGGCGACCTACTTAAGAGAAAAGCAAGGTCTTCAGAAGTTGATTGAGGGAATACCAGGACGAATTTGCCTTACTTTGGATTTGTGGAATTCAAGTCAAACCACGGGTTACATGTTTCTGACCGGGCACTTCATTGATGCTGATTGGAAGTTGCATAGGAAGATTCTCAACGTCGTGATGGAACCGTATCCCGATTCAGATTCTGCTTTTGGACATGCTGTTTCCGCGTGCCTTTCGGATTGGAGCATGGAGGGGAAGTTATTCTCTCTCACTATAAATCAACCTTTGAGCGAGGCTGGAATTGGCAATCTTAGGTCTTTACTCTCGCTAAAGAACTCTTTGATGCTGAACGGTCAATTATTGGTTGGTAGTTGCCTTGCTCGTACTTTAAGCAGCATAGCTGTAGAAGCATTGAAAACGGCTCATGAAACCGTTAGGAAGATTAGGGACAGCGTGAAGTACGTGAAGACATCTGAATCCCATGAGGACAAATTCAACGAGCTGAAGCAACGGCTTCAAGTTCCTAGCATGAAAACCCTAGCTCTCGATGACCAAACAAGATGGAATACGTCGTATGAGATGTTGGTTTCTGCTTCTGAATTGAAGGAAGTGTTCTCTTGCTTGGATGCCTCTGATTCGGGTTACATAGAAGCCCCATCCGCGGAGATCTGGAAGCAAGTGGAGATTCTATGCACTTACTTGAAACTGCTCTTTGATTCTGCAACCATCCTAACGGGTCCCACTATCTCGACGACCAACGTTTTTTTCCACGAGGTGTGGAAGATTCAACTGGAGCTAGCACGCGGGGTCCAGAGCGATGATCCCTTCATAAGCAACCTTACTAAACCGATGCAAGAGAAATTCGACAAGTACTGGAAGGATTGTTGTTTGGTTTTGGCCATCGCCGTAGTTGTGGATCCTAGGTTCAAAATGAAGCTCGTGGAATTTAGTTTCACGAAGATCTACGGTGACGATGCTTCAAACTATGTGAGGCTTGTCGATGAGGGAATCCATGAACTCTTTCTCGAGTACCTGACTGTGTCGCTTCCTCTGCCGCTGACCCCTACTTACATGGAAGAAGCAAACGGTGGGACTCCCAAGCATGAGGAGGCCCAAGCAAGGACACTCCTCTCGCACGACGAGCTAGGGCTAACGGACTTCGACATGTATATCATGGAGACGACGAGCCATCAGTCTAGATCCGAGCTGGACCAATATCTGGAGGAGTCTCTGCTGCCACGCGTCCACGAGTTTGACGTTTTGGGGTGGTGGAAGCTAAACAAGAACAAGTACCCGACTCTCTCGAAGATGGCCAGGGATATTCTGACGATCCCGGTTTGTACTCTGGGTCCCGACTCGGTCTTCGATACGATGAGAAAAGAGATGGATAGTTACCGGTGTTCTCTGCGACCAGAGACGGTGGAGGCTCTCATTTGCGCCAAGGATTGGCTCAAGTGCGAACCGGTGGAGATGTCGAACGCACTCGTGAAAATGGAATTCCCAATTTAGCAGTAGTATCTTACTTTTTTTTCTCTCTCTCTCTCTTGCCAGGGTTGTGTGTCCTTGCTTATTGATGAATTGTAGGTTGTGACCCTTTTTTTTTCCCTTAGACTTGTAAAATGATTTTCCTTCTTTCTTCATTCTTGCCACTAGATGTTTGAGCAGTGAACAGGAGAAGTGACTGTACCGTTGTATGTTACCGTTGGGGCGATGCATGGACATTGATTAGAGTTTGCTTCTCATCTGTTGAACATTTTTTGAGTTGTTGCCAATTGATTTAGACTTCGAAATGTATTCTATAGTGTTTGAGCTTCGACACATCGGTCTTTGATTCCTGCAAACCAAACCAGGGTTATCGGTCAACTTCAGGAGGAAAATCGTTGGAGGCGGTAAACGGACTCGTCTGAAAATGAGAAAAGACAAATCTGCTGTTATATTTAGGACTGGAGTTTTTGCGTATCTCCAGTATTGACAAACAAATCAATCGGTTGATTTATCCTCTATTTCTTTTACTTCGGAGGTTTATTTTTTTAATTTCTGAGGTTTAGCGGCTGAAAATGGCTTGGGCTTTTCTCCAATATGATGAAGATGGAATTCCTTTAGGTATGGGACCTGGTCTTTTGGGTTCAAAATAGAGTTTTGGACCTCTAAATCAATCATAAGCCCTCCCAAGCTTTGGTAGTGAAAGTTCATCTTTCACTTCACCTTAACCAGTCAGTAGTTAAGATTAGATTTTACCTAGTCATATGACTCTCATCAAACAACTCAAAATTTTCGGTTTAATGTTGTGGATAGCCCATCGTATCACGAATGAGAGAAGAAATTATTAGTATGGTTTAAATTTGAAGATTATTAGATATAACGTTTGAAAAAGTACAAATGACGTGTGAAGAGAGAATTGTGAAAAAAGAATCTCCAGTATTTATGAAGTTATGAACTAATTGGAATATCGAGCTTGGATTGGGCTTTTTTAGGCTAAAAAATTTGAGCTTGAATTGGTAGCCCAATGGGCCGAGCCGGACTTCAAAACCTCTAGCCGAAGTCCTACCGCCCTACCATGGGGATTGGATAGGGCCTAGGGCCAGGTTAACATTAGACCCAGGCCGGGCTAAAGATCAACGGGCTGGGGGCGGGCTTCGGGCCAATGGGCCGAATTTACACCCTACTTGAGGGTAAAAAAGAAACCAGACCTCTGGTTCTGTATTCCATACTCCGTTTTGAAGGGAAAGGATGAGTAATCAACTTTGGGAAAAATGACGGCTGATGACGTATTTTGATAATTAATACTCATTAAGGATATTTTGTTCATTAACAAATATTTTTAGCATATTCTTAAAAGATATTAATTATCAAAATACGTTTTAAACCGTCATTTTCCCATCAATTTTTTTATTGGGAAATACTTTTCTACAAAGTAGGATTCTTGTTTTCATGCAGGGTTTACTTTTTTGCAAAGTAAAATTCTTGTTTTCATGTAGGATTTCTATCTAGAGAACGGAAGTTTTTTCAATGCTGAGTGGGTACTACGTAATGTCCGCTCGGTGCATCCGAGCCGTACATTGTGTTTTTGACGATTTGGAGAGAAAAAGTGTTTGGATGAAAAGAGGGGGGAGGGTTTCAAGTAGAGCTATTAAAAAATGTATAAGACGGCTCCAATGTGCTGAGCAAGTACAACGTGGGATATACCCACCCAACAACGAAAATTTTCTCCTATAGAACACACACAGCAAAATGTTTCATTTGTTTTTACTTCATCTCACCCCATTTATTTTTTCTGATAATTAATTTTTTACGCAATATTTTCAACCATCACAAAATATTCTGGACAACTGAACGGAAAGTTAGAAGGTTTCCTTTTCGCTTACTCCCACAGACAGAGAGAACAAATGGCGTCTCTCATTGCGATTCGTCGAGCACCAACAAGGCAACAACTTTCCTTTTCATTTCTCCGCTCAAGGTTCGCTCTTTCCACTCTTCTCACTTAACTTTCACTAACCGCAACAACCAAACCCTAACCCTAAAAAAACCCTTTCTGTTATTATCTTCTTCTTCTGTTTCTGCCAATCTCCCTTTCAAATCCCTATCCACCTCAGCCGTCCCAAACCAGTTCCATGGCCCACCACAACCACCACCACCGTCTGATGCCTATCATCAGGACGGAAATGGAAGCCCTAATCAGTGGAATGGCCCAAATCAGACCTCTAATGATTATGGAAACCCCAGTCAGTGGAACACTCAAAACCCGAATTACCCTCAACCTCCAACCACCAATCAGATGAATAATAATCCGAATCAGGACTATCCTGGTCGAGGAAACCCTAGTTTTCCTCCTGATCAGAGCTATCCTCAGGGTGGAAACCCGAGTCGAAATGCGAGTTATCCTCCTCCTGGGAACAATAGACAGTGGGATTATCAAAATCAGGGTTACCCGCTACGGCAAAACCCCAAGCTATCCCGGGACTATCCTCAGCGTGCTTACCCAAATCGTGAAAACCCTAGTCAAGCTCAGAACTATCCACCACAGCGTGGTGTGAATCAGTTTGATAGAGCTTATCCACAACGCGAGAACCCTAATCAAGCTCAGCACTATCCGCAGCGTGGTGTTAATCAGTTTGAGAGTCAGAATCGAGCTTACCCACAAGGGGTGAGCTCTAATCAGCAGGATCAAGCTCACAGGGGAAACGCAAATCAGTTGACTAATCAGACTCAAAATCAAGGTCAGGTCGTGAACAACCAAGTCCCAAGTGGCCCACCCGCTAATGTTAATTTGATGAGTTTGTGCCAAGAGGGCAAGGTGAAAGAAGTTATTGAATTTATGGCACAAGGAGTATCTGCCAATGCTCAGTGTTTTGATGCCCTGTTTGGTTTATGTGCAAAGTCGAAGGTACTAGACAATGCCAAGAAAGTGCATGATTACTTTCTACGGTCAACTTTCAGGGGCGATCTTCAGTTGAATAATAAGGTGATCGAAATGTACTCAAAATGTGGAAGTATGACCAATGCACAAAGAGTCTTTGATCACATGCCTGAGAGCAACATGGATTCTTGGCATTTGATGATTAATGGGTATGCGGCAAATGGCATGGGTGACGATGGGCTAGGATTGTTTGAACAGATGAGGGAGTTGGGTTTGCAACCAAATGAGCAAACTTTTCTTAGTGTATTATCAGCTTGTGCTAGTGCTGATGCTATGGAGGAAGGATTTCTACACTTTGAGTCTATGAAAATAGAATACGGAATGTCTCCTGGAATCGAGCATTATTTGGGGCTTCTCGATGTTCTTGGTCATCCTGGGCATGTCCATGAGGCTTTTGAGTTCATTGAAAATCTTCCATTTGAACCCACAGCCGTAATTTGGGAGGCTTTAAGGAATTATGCTCGTATTCATGGAGATATCGATCTTGAGGACCATGCTGAGGAGTTAATGGTTCTTCTTGACCCTTCGAAGGAGATTCCTAACAAGATCCCTACACCACCTCCCAGAAAGCAGCCAGCGATCAACATGCTTGAGGGTAAAAACAGGATAAGCGAGTTTAGAAACCCAACTCTGTATAGGGATGATGAGAAGCTGTTGGCAGCGAAGAAGGAACAAGGGTATGTGCCTGATACAAGATTTGTACTTCATGATATTGACCAGGAGGCAAAGGAGCAGGCGTTGCTCTACCACAGTGAGCGCTTGGCGATTGCTTATGGTTTGATTAGTACTCCGGCTAGGATGCCTCTGAGGATAATCAAGAATCTCCGTGTGTGCAGTGACTGTCACAATGCCATCAAGATCATGTCCAGGATTGTTGGGAGGGAGTTGATTGTTAGGGATAACAAACGGTTCCATCATTTCAAGGATGGGAAATGCTCTTGTGGAGACTACTGGTGAGGTTACCGTTGGTCCGGAATTTTGGTGATATTATCTTCCCATCTGCAGGTTAGTTTGTCGAGTGCCAACTGCTAAACTCTATTTGTAGTAGGAGATGACAATTTCTTGTCAGCAGCGTATAGTGTACCTCGTTCTTACTTTGTTTTCGGACTGAAGCTCAATGAACTATCCATTAAATCATGATCACTTGGTATTGTTTTACCATGCGCTACTTTTCAGTCCTGTTTTTCGTTCCTATTGTAGGCTGATTCATCATGAAAGTTATCATTCACTCTTTCTTGCTTTTACCTGTATCATACAAAATGTTAATGGTGCTGTTCATCTACAGTCTTACGGAAGATTACATATAAGTTGTTTTTGCAGAAGAAATTTACTCTTAACAATTTGCCATCATTGCATTTTTGTGTGAGAATGAGAGGTGGCAGTTTAGATGCGTTCTTGATTTTCAATGCGCATGGGACTCGTTATCCATATCATCAAATCAGATGGATTACTTGCTCGGATGCCATTTCAGAATTTGGAAAATGATCGGGTTCTGTTCGTTTGCCTTAAACAGTTCCATCATTTGAAGGATGGGAAATGCTCTTGTGGATACTACTGGTGGTGACTGGTGAGGTTACCATTTTTTCAGAATTTTGGTTATTTTTTCTTCCCATCTGCAGGTTAGTTTGTCGAGTGCCAGCTGCCAAACTCTATTGGTGGTAGGAGATGACAATTTCGTGTCAACAGTGTGTATTGTACAATGTTCTTACTTTGTTTTCGGTCTGAAGCTCAATGAAGTATCCATCAAAACATAGTTTTAATCCGCCAATCTGCATGGGATTGGAAGCTGCATGTTGTTCATCTGACCATTTGCTCTCTTCACTTCATGGGACAGAGATGGAGTTTGTTGACTTAGATACAATTCATTTGATGATGTTGAGAACCAGCCTATAACTCACCAGTAAAGCTGATTGTGATTGCTTGAGAACTTCCAAAACTAGAATCAACTCCCATATTAGCCATCTGGTTTTCCAGAGTTTCTATCTCCTCCTGTTGGTGAGCTACATGGAAAGTTACGTTAACGAGTGTTACATAGTTGATTATCTCAAACTTAAACCTGTTAGGAGATGGACACTTCTGGGACCCTAT
>BPLS01000275.1:0-14841 GCA_019656275.1 Rhododendron kiyosumense | reverse complement strand
TTCGAACGTTAAATACCCAAAGGCCAAAGCTTGGACTAACTTTTCCCAAACGACATATTTTTGCATTTTTAAACTCTTTTCAGGTTTGGATAAATGTTTTTACCTTTTCTATCAGGATGAATCAGAAAAGTAAAGTATACCAAATTTGAATGAAATACCAACTTTTTACTTTGGTTTCTTAATAAAGCTGTTTCAAATTTGGTGAAGAGTTAATCCTGTTGTCAAGGCAACCTAAGAGACAAAATGGGATGACAAACACGGGAAAAAAAAAAAAAAAAAAGGACCTGAACCTGCTGTTGGAGTACAAGGATATGAGCAACGCAATCATAAACAGGATCTTGCATCCGAGCCAGTGCTTCGTACGAGATTGAGGTAGCCAATACGCTTCAGTATGACAAAAATGATGGCAGAACAGCTGTCCTCTCGCAAAGGAAAAGAAAAACACCAATAATGTTTACTTTCGGTTGAAGTCTCAATTATGGAGACTTAAAAGATAAATTTCAACAGAAAACTCAATCATGGAGTTATTTCGAAGGCACTCAATAATGGAGTGTTTAACCAACTTTCGGTGGAAATTTTGTGGCAATGGGACCCGCTTGTGCACCCGACAATTGTTTTCATCTTAAGTTGTAATAATTTCATTTTCCTCTTTAAGTCCTGTAGAGTCCTCTATATAAAGGACGCGTCTTTCTTTGTTTAGGCAGGTTTTGGTTTGCCCTCCTTCTCTTTTGAAAAACTAAGTATTCTGATCTACACCATCCCTCTCTGTACTAAGGTTTTCTTACTTAATAATAAGGTAAGTTCTCTTTCCCTTTTTCTTATAAAGCTGTTTCAAATTTGGTGAAGAGTTAATCCTGTTGTCAAGGCAACCTAAGAGACAAAATGGGATGACAAACACAGAAAAAAAAAAAAAAAAGGACCTGAACCTGCTGTTGGAGTACAAGGATATGAGCAACGCAATCATAAACAGGATCTTGCATCCGAGCCAGTGCTTCATACGAGATTGAGGTAGCCCCTACGCTTCGATTGTCTTGAGAAAGGTATGCCAACAGTTTGTGCACCACCGCGAAGTGGGCTGCAGCCTCATCATAGCAGAAATAAGGAGCAAAAACACACTCACTTGTGCACCTTCTCCTCGAGAATTTTGCATGCTCCACATGAAGAGCCAACCCCTGTCACTGTCCAAGTCTTTTTGCTTTCTCCCGCAACAACAGTTTGTCACCAAAACAAACTCTTTCGCTTGGTTTTGATTGTTTATTTCATGGTTCTTTAGATTAACTTTTTATAGCCACCACTTGAAAGGTTTTTCATTTTGGGTGTTCAAGACTTCAAGCTCTTCAATTAATGGATAAGTTACTCTATTTTTTTTTCGTGTGTGTGTGTTCCAAATTGGTAGGAGTATTAGTTATGATTCTAATAGATAAATTTGTTCTTGTTGGCTTTTTTTATTCAAAAAACACCACATGATTATTATGCCCCTATTAGGTGTTTGATGAAAGGTTGGAAATGGATGACATTACAGTAACCGGAGAACGTGAATTGGGAAAAAAAAAAAAAAAACAATGTAGATTCAAATTGTGATATCCCAGAAGAATATTGAGATTGTGGTATCTCACTAGAATATTGAGATTGTTGCGTGGAAAATGAAGGAAATTAAGAGTATGGAGAATCCATAGTGTGAATGAGAAAATATTGTTTATTCAAATCTATATTTTTTATAGACAAAAAAAAAGAGCTCATAACTTGAAAGGAAAAAAAACCCCCCTAAAATGGCACAATTTTCGATTTCAAACGGTCAGCTTTTTCTGAAAATTGGAATGCAAGTAGATTACTGGCAAAATTGGCATGTATGGATGTTCCTTCAAAGCCACGTCACCTTTGGCATGATAGAAGACAGATTGATTGGATTGTGAATTGATGCCAAAAGTGTACGTTAACTTGTCCACCTCAGTTTTGGCATCTTCTGTTGGAGATGCTCTGACAAACAAATCAATCGACTGATTTATCCTCTATTTCTTTTATTTCTTGAGGTTTCTTGGCTGAAAATGGAATTCCTTTGATAGAGGCATGGGACCTGGTCTTAAGCTTTGGTAGTAAAAGTTCATTTATCACTTTATCTTAATCAGTCAGTAGTTAAGATTAGATTTTCCTATAGTCATATAACTCTCATCAAACAAACTCAAAATTTTCGGTTTAATGTTGCAGATAGCCCATCGTATCAAGAATAAGAGGAGAAATTATTCAAGTATGTCTTACAATCACCCGAATGTGTACTTAGTCGTAGATTAAAAAATTTGATTTGCACTCTCGAAGCATCATGTGACCTTAGCCTATTTTTAAAATATACACCAACAAAAAGTGGTCAGTAAATTCAGTGAGAATTTTCCAGCCCCCTCAACATTTCTTGGTGCTCAAAGGGTTGGGACAGGTTCATGCGATGAGGGAGCCGGAAATGAGAGGCTTAGACGGACTTTGGCAACAACACTCTTTTAAGACGGACTTAAGTCATAACCTGATCTCAGTCTCGCCGAGGATATAGTAGCAAGAAAATGACACGAGTCTTCCCACGTCCCCAACTGACTTGAAATCGTGTTCTCAATAATCACAAATCACAGGAACTTAAAATTCCTACTCATTGTTTATTCAGATTTGTATAGTAGGATTCTATTTGGGTCATCAACTTGAATACTCCAGTACTCAGGGCCAAGACGGCCATGGCTGGCCTGGAACTAATTTTTCTGGGCTGTGGCTTTCTAGAAACGGCCTAGCACTTCGCAATGGCTTAATTACACCTGAGGCTGCAAATGAACTGCGACTAGCTCGTCGTCGGCTTGACTCATTTAATAATTGGGTCGAACTCAAGCTCGAATTTTAGGCTCGTTTAGTAAATAAGTCAAGCTCAATACTTATAAAGCTCGGCTCGTTTGTATGGACTCGACTTGTTTAAAGATCTTGTTAAGTAAATTAACTTGGCTCGGCACGTTAAGTGCTCTAAACGAGCCGAGCTCGAACACCATAAAACTCAGCTAAACTCAACTCGTTTGCTCTTCTAATTACTTAGATATCAATTTATGCTAAAAAGCTTTTCAAAAAAAAAAAAAAAAATTTATGCTAAAAAAGTTTGGATTTTTTTTGACAGAAGTAAATTATTTTTAGGTTCTTATTTTGCAGATCAGACAATCTTTTCGGGACAGAAGAGTACATGAATTAGAAAAGCTACGTGCACAACAGCTATGCACAGATCCCATTTCTCCCGACTCGGGTCGCCCCTAAATTCTGAAGTGATTTTGGGTGTTTTGTTAACACCTCTAACGATATCGAACGAAGCTCATTTTTTACAAAGACCTTAAACAAAATTTTTTAAACAAAATGAGCAGCTCCGATCATCTTTGTGTGACGCGAGCCGGGAGAAAATGGGATCTGTGCACAGCATAGCACAGCTCTACATGAAAAAGGTAAATAGAGTGGGTGGCTTTTAGCCCAGCGATTATCTTTCTGTTCCTCCCGTAAAGGAGACCAGGGTTTAAACTTCGTCATAAGCGTTTGGGGTCAAGGCTCTGGACCTCCTATGGGTTTAAACTTCTTCAGGTTTGTTTTTCTAGATTTACGGCTTTGTTGATCTAATCTTTTATGCATTCGTTCTTGGCAATTGACATCATCCATGGTTTATGTTCTGTCTAACCTAATTTTTTTCCTTCTCTGTTTCCCCAGCATGTAGTTAGGTTGGCGGCGGTGGCCCGATTTCTTTGCCGATGGATCTCAAACCATTCAAATTGGACATTGATGAACTCATAAATGAGTTTGCTGAGGTACGTATGGTTTTCCAGCCATTTTCTTTGTCATCACTTGTTGCGTGTCGTTCTGGGTTGAATTCAATCTTCACTTTACCCACATCAGTTTGCTTTGTTGGCCATGTGCATATGAGCTCTCAGGAACCCACCCATTGCAAACCGTAAGGCCGGATTTCTCGGGTGGGTTCTACCCGAGGGCTAATACCATGCCATGAGTTCCGACATAGGGTCAACCTATATGCTGAATTAAAATGCTGTGGTATTACGGAAGGTGTAATTCTAGGGTTTGGCGTACTGAATCTCAGATCCGGCCATGGGCTAAGGCCCAGGAGCCGCCTTAGGTGTCTGGTAATTAGGCCCCCAATTATCTTTTAGTACTCAATATATAAGCTCAAAAGAAAAAATTTGTACCCAGCATATAAGTCCAAAAGGAGAAATTAGGACCCCTCTTCGAATTTCGCTGAAGGGATAGACTCGGGTTATTGTTGAGTTATCTATGGAGTGGGATAGGGTGGACATTGAACCAAACTTGGCCATGTCTGTGACTCTGTGTAAGCTCTTGAGCACCCTTCCCAAGTCCCCTTGTAAGTCTGTTTCCAAAGGTGATCTCTTTCTTTTGGTACAACAGAAAGAAGAAAACAGAACTTCGGGTTACGCAAGGGTTTTTATTATGTTGTCGTTTTGTTCCTTCTCTTTTTTTGACTTTTTGCGGTGCTAAAGTGTAATGCTAGTGGAGTTTGGTATGTTGTAGAACAAATTGACAGCTCTGGCTGATATGAAAAGAATATGGCTTTCAAGGAAGTTCTCCTTCATATTCGAGGCGAGTCCTTCTACAAACTTGGCTTTCTTTATGCAATCACTTTATGCTCATTCAATTGGTATGTCTTTACATACTTCAACTTGGGTTTCTTTATATGTTACATCTCTATAACTTCCTCCCTTTTCTTCACACCCTGCAGTATAAACTAACTATGCTAAAGTCATTTCCAGGTTACCTGATCTCTACTGCTTCTTTATCGCATAGATTGGGTGGTCTCTATTGTCTTTACTGCCTCTATGAGGTTCAACCATTCAAACCTCCTTTCAAAATCTATTTGTCTATTGGTATGTTATCTACCTTTCCTCATAGCATGGTTTTTAGTAGCTTTGCAATTTTGATGAATATTGTCCTCCTAATCATTATTCAGAAGTTTAGTTGAGCTGTGGTTTTAAACCTAGAATGATCATGCCAACACAGTAGCATTATAATTCACGTGCTTGCGATTGACATCTTTATGTTTTACTTCTGGAAAAAGTGTGTGCAGATGTCTCAAGCTTTATGCTACAGAAATCTGCCAAGTCCTTAAAACTTGAGTGTAATGATCCCCAATTCCTCATTGCCCCAGTAGTGACCTTTCTTCCCTTCATCCCTAGATTAGCAACTTCTGCTTGAGTCCTGGTGCTTCTGACCCTCATTGCCCCAGTAGTGACCTTTCTTCCCTTCATCCCTAGATTAGCAACTTCTGCTTGAGTCCTGGTGCTTCTGACTAGTTGAGATGTAGATGTTAGATTACTTGCCTAAATTATTTGAGATGGTTTGAAGATGTCGCTTTCAAAACGGATTCAATTTAAACTACAAAGGTTAGAATGAGAACTTGAGTTGAGATACTTATATAATAGTATTAGTTCGTTCACTTTGACTGATGAACAAATTCGATGTAATGTTCAGAATCAAGTTTCAGTTGGGTAGGACCTTTTTCTGTTATGACAGTCACTGTTATTTGTGTCTAGTTATTCTTGGTTCAATAAGGATAAAGTGACACAGCTTAGAGTCTATATTATCATTGGTACATCTGCTGTTTACCTGTTCACTCATGTGTTCCTTTTTCCTCCTTTCTTCTTTCAAGCATGCTTTTGTTTCCATTTAACAGGGGAGCTGAAGACGCTTAGAATCCTTGTTATTGAGGCGAAAGAAGAGAGCATAAAAGTAGTGCCTGCTTTGGTAAAAAGGATGCTGGAAAAGAATATGTTCCTTTTTGGATTTGTGGACATAAATGTTGGCTCTGTAACAGAGAGGGTGAATGAGCTTACAGATATGCAGAATGCGCGTGTTCAAGTCGCATATAAGACGTATATTCACTCTTTAAGTTTTCTTTTTAAATTTTTAATCAGTTGAAATTGAATTCAATCTGTCAAGCTGTGCTTTACAGGCTGCTTCAGTTTCTTAGTTCCTCTCTTCCTTTTATTAAACAGGTTGTTTGCGAAGACACGGATTGAGGAGTTCATGCACATGGACTTGGTAAGTTTTGGCATTCTATCATGCTATTGTATAAACTGTGAAAGCAGAAATCTATGGGAACTATGGGGCTAATCTTAAGATGCAAATTGTTTGCATTCATTTACATCAACAGTGAAAAAACTATAAGCCATCTCTATAGTCAAGTGACTAATGTGGAATTCAGACATTCATGGAGCGCAGAATAGTTGCAATGTTGGGTTTACTCTTGTTGGAATCCTTCGTCAAGTATAAAGGTAAAAGGTATATAAAACTATAACAGTGATAAGATTAAAACCTTGGATGAATTTGATAACTTATAACTTATTAATCACATTGCGTTGGCTCCTTAATTGTCATGATTGCATTGATACTATGCTTGCTTAGATCTTTGGTCAAATTGTTTGATGAAACTATGAGGGTCTATAGACTTTTGCCATGCACTTCTTTTAATGATTTTTTTTCTTAAAACTGGCCGCATGGACAAGTTGATTTTTTCTTAAAGTGGGTAAAATTTATTGGCAATTTCAAATAAAATTGGCAATAAATTGGTTAAGGTTGGTTTTAGCTAGCCATGCGGTGATTTGGTTGTAAGAGATTGATAAAGCAGAACCTAGCCCGCTTGGTTGGGTTCTATGCCGAATGCTTTCTGTTGTCCGTCACAAAAAGGAATAGAAGGTATAGAGATTAATTGAATATTATATAAACGTATCTCTTAATGTTACATATCTTGCATAACGACTTTGTTTATTTTTTCTTCCATAAGTCTCTAGTAATTAAAAGTACCTTCACATTTATAATTTTATCCTGCATAGCACTCTCTTCATTTATTTATAATTTTGAGTTGCCTGATCATAAGGCCACCATATCAGCCAAATAATGATAGTTGTTACGAGGTTGTTTAAACAAAAGCCTTTGCCAAAACCTAAAGCTAAAGAAAATCCTACTCCGTATTTTGGAGGATTTGTGAGTGCTTTTGGTGGGTACGTAGCAACAAGTTGGCTTGTTAAGAATCTCACAATTTACGGAGCATACTATGGATTTCAGAAGTTGGCTCTTTTTTGTTGTCCCTTAGATCTTTATCTGATTTAATATTCATTTTCAAGATCAACTAACTAAATCCAAGTTTGCACTTGTTCCAGGGTAAGGAACTTGACATTGATGAGATCAAGAAATTGTCGACAGATTATGCAGCGGCCAAGGAAATGGCAATCAGAGGTACAAACTTCTGTATCTATCTTCTATTCTTGGAGACGATACATAATATTTCTTATAGATTTCGGGATGATTTGCCCTTCATGCCACCCTTTGTTTTCATGCACCTCAACCTCGAGAAATGGTCCCAAACAGATTTATAGCAATTAGAATTTTCTGACCACATCCCATTTCCTTTTACAGTAATATTGATTTGATTTCAGATTGGGGACTTATGTCGTTATAAATTTACCAAATTTGGGCATGTTTTGAGAACATGACTGGACTTCAAACTCATAAAGTAGCTTCTAATTCCATTTTTTGTGCCTATCGTATGTTTTTTTATGCAGTTCTGTGCTTATCGTGAATGAGTCAACAATATCCAAATTATTCACGAGATCTTTCGAGAAGAATTCTACCATAAGTTGAAATGTTAGGATGGAAATTATGCGTATAATTTGCCCTTGTGATTATGCATATGTTCCATTGTCAACCTTGAACCTTTCTGAACGTCCGTCTTCGCTATTCCTTTTTTTGTTTTGCTTTATCATTAGCTAATATTTGCTCCGGACCTCCAATATCTCACGCGATCTATAAATTTTCAAGCTCTTCAAGAAGATAAGTTTTAGAAGATCCAAGATAGTTTAAATGTGTTGTTTCCGACTTGATATCTACTTCGAGTTTTCTGTTTTCTTTAGTTGCAAACTTTTGACTTGTTTTCCTTTTACAGAGGCTAGCGATCTGTTGGATGTCCAAAACATCAAGCACATAGCTGAGAACAAGAAATTGGTTGGAGAGGTGGTGGAGAAGACTGCTCAAGACTGGACAGTCCAGAAAGAATTGTTTTACCAACAAACAGGATTGGACCCACGTAATGGTGGTGGACCCCAATTACCGCAAAACAATGAGAATTTTGAACAACAGAAAGACAATGTCAACTTTGGACAGGAAGGGTATGAACCCCATGAGGAACCTGAATTCCATGGATTTCTTGAACTGATGGAGGATGATGACAAATTTGGCGAGGAGCTAGAAAGACAGATACTATTTGGTGATGAACTAGAAGAATAGTAAAGTCTTTTCTGAGGAGCCAAAACAAGAGTTGATGTTTTGTGATGGTTAGAGTTTATAATGGAAATCTTGGATTCGGCATCTAGGATGAATGTAAACAGTTAGTTGCTTACTGGATATGTTTGTGTGTCTAGAACCATATTTGTACAAATTAGAGAGAGGTATCATGAAGTTTAGGGGATTTTGTTCTTCACTTGTTATGACATTCAACTCAGCTAGTTTCATGAGTTCTGCTAGTTTTTAATTTGAACTGAATTCACGGTTGGTGCAATAAAAGTTGACAGAATGCATCAGATTTGCAGTTGATGTTTCCAATGGAAGCTTCTATTTGTGCGTGTTTTGGGTGTGATATGTTACTTTAATAGCTTTGTTGTAATAGCTGCACACGGATAATTCGTTGATGAATTTTTCTGTCATTGTCTGAAGAAATAGTTGACAGAATTTGTGGAATTATGTGGCTCGAACTCGTTGATGAATTTTTCTGTCATTGTCTGAAGAAACAGTTGACAGAATTTGTGGAATTATGTGGCTCGAACGCTATGGCCTTGTCCCGAATCGTTTTTTAAACTCTTCCCTTTTTTCCTTTTTTTTTTGAAAACACATCTTTAACCCAAGTGAATGATGATATTATAGGAGGGGTTTGTCTTGTTTCCGATTGTGCTGTAAACAGGTTGTTTTCTTTTTACAGCACCAATGGCTGATATTCGTTTTCAATTATGATCACTCACAATTAACTCTTTCTCGAAAAAGTTTTATTAAAATCCAAATCATTCAGAACACTTTTGGACGGTACACTTGTTTACAGCACAATCGAAAACAAGTTTTTCTCTTATAGGAGAGGATTTTGATGCATAAAGAAAAGGGAAAAAAAAATCATGGTTTACAAGTGGAAAGCAACATTTTATTTAAATTAGTAATTTCCCCTTCCAATCTATCTCACAGAGAACATGGAAGTCGGGAGTAAATATTAGGGAATGGTGAAATCTGTCACAAAGGCAATAAGCCCCTGAACATTCCCTCTCCAATATCTTCCATCTGACCTAAACTACAATCAATTCATAACTCAACCACTACAATGTGAAACTTCTGATCCTCCCCAGGCACATAATCCAAGTTCAAACTAATCAAACCAGAAACCGAATCATAATCAAACTCAACCGCGGTTGAGCCCACGGTGCACTTTCTTGGCTTAGCCGATGAGTAAGCACCAAAACGGCCACATCCCCTAACCTCCATCCTAACCAAGGCAACCGCTTCTGCGCTCAAGTTCTCAATCCTCTCTCCAAATAGTCCATTTCCTTCCCCTTTATACCCATCTTCCAGTTCAGACAATTGTGCACCGCCCTTGACTTCATATTTAAGTCCTTCAATCGCTCCACCAGCATTGAACATGTCAATGAGCCCCAAGGGTGCAAAATTGAACCCCGGTGCCAAGACCTTTATGGGTGTAACTGTAAAGATTTCGTGCTGGAGGACCTTGAGAGAAATAGGCATCGCGACATTGTAAGGAAGAGTGATAAGAGTACTGTCTCGGTGCCAGTATACGGCGCAGTCACCATTCCAGTCAGGGTCTACGGCCACATCACCAATGAGGTGGACGTCCCGGCCCCTAATGAAGCCGGTTATGGCTTCGGACCCCGTTTGGTGGAATGTGTTCTTTCTTTCAGTGGTGTTCCAGGCTGCACCTTGGCAGTTGTAGATCCCAAGCACTCCAGTGTACTTGTTCATGTTCCATATCTTCAGTAAGCTGAAACCAAATCGATTTTGGTGAGAACATTACCTTGCTAGAAACAAACTTTTCATCAATTTTGGAACTTCTTATATCATGGTAAGGACTTGAAAATTTGAAACAGAGTTTTTGTACACATCATAAGACTGGAAGATGGATGAAAATATGAGTTTCCGGTCCCGAACAAGGATTTTTCCATTGACCAAATGAAATCATATTCCCTATTCCAAGTGAAAAAGTTGTATGTGACTGCTGAATCATATTTTTGGAAATGTGTCCAAGTTGGGTGAGCTTGAACTAGCTGAGAAAGATCAAGCTGGACAAAAATGTCTCTTTCCCATTTCTATGTATTTGCATCCAGATGTCCAATTGGTTACCAAAACTGGGATAATGTTTAGTTGGAGTAAGAAAAAGTTGAAATCCTTACCTAACACCGTCACGGGCCGGGTCAGAGAACAGGCAATCTTGGGTGGGCCGGCCAGGTAACCGGGCTCTGAGGATTGACCCATCAGGTAAAACAAGCTTCTTCAGGAGATCAAAGTTGTGCTTCCCAGGTGCATCACTGTCCACGTGAAGTAAAAACCATTAGCCTTTTGTCACCACTCTCTAGGGCCCGTTTGGCTCGCCTAACTTGTTTACTTCTTTTCGGTGTATTTGCATTGGTAACTAACTTTTTCATATTTCCATCGACAATACTTTTTCGATTCATTTTGACTATACGTCGATAAAAGAAATTCTTACCTTACATAAACAGGCCCACCGCTGATGGCACGGGCTGATGCATGATATTCGGCCGCTGGATGAAGGGAGTGGAACATGTCCCAATCAGGCTGCATGAATTCTCCAAGGAAGACACTATTGTATGCAACCGCAGCTATGTGGATCGTGTGTGAGACCGGATCACGGGGGAAGAAATCGTCTGATGCCCTCACCACAGCCGTTTGTTTAGAGCTGTAACACAGCATTCAGTAGACAACACCACATCAGAAAAACTTTTCAATTTCTTGTGGAGTATCATACAAGGGGCTCCAAAATATGTGGAAAGTACTAGGGGTGTGCAAAAAACCCGCAATCCGACCTGACCCAAAGGGTCTCGGGCGGCTCCGAACAGGTGCTTCGGTCGGGTACGGGTGGGTTCTGTAAACAAAAAAACGAGTTTCGGTTCGGACTTCGGGTGGGGTTGGACCCGACCTGACCCACTCAAAGGCTAAAACCGACCAACCCGACCCAAAGTAAAAAATCGGGCTCGTGGACGGGTCTATACCATCGGTCGGTTCGGTTGCGGGCCTGAATTTTCCTTATCCGACATGGTCGGTTTCGGGTTTTGGGTCATACCCGACCCGCCCAACCCATGCACACTCCTAGTGGAAACTAATGGAGGATATGATAACATGTCATTCCATTGAACCAAATGAAAAATATGAGTCATATGACAACATTTTCCACACATGAGACCTTAAAAAAGAACAGAAAAACAAAAATGTTCAGCAACTATGGAGTAATTATACTCAGTGGCCCCCAAAATGTTACCCTATGGTGATCAAATTTAAGTAGGTATAATTGATTTTTACATTGGATGTTCAGTATCAGTAATACTCCTCTCTCATATGCTAAAAATCACTATCATTTGCAACAAATCTACATTTATTATGTAAAAAAAATTGTGGAAAATCACTATCATTTGGACATTGTTGTACTTGTACCATCTTATATATGTTTGTGTATTGTATATGATGTGTCACAGAGAATATGTCATTTTGGACTTGTGCAATGATTACGCATCATATGATACCGAATATCTACGGATATTCGAATGGAGAAAACATTAAGAAATAGGAAAAACAAGAGAATTACACCATACAGATTTTAAAAAAAAAAAAAACAAGCCGGCCTTAAATGTACTAGTGCAATGACTACATGTCATACACGATACCAAACACTATGTGACATTCAAGTGCCATAGACTTTAAGAAGATAGCAATATCGTGCGGATCTTGATTGTATCGGATTGTTTTAGACACAATTGCACCTCGATCTGTTTAATCTGTGTTCCTAGCTTTTTTTCCTTCGATGGACGGGCCTTGGTGCTAATGAAAAAAGTCTCAAATCGAAGTTGATGAAGCGACATCGAACTTCTTACCCACCACTAAACTAGTAACTTTGGGGGGGAAAAAAAAATTCAATGCAACCGCTATTTGCAACAAGGCCATATCATGTGTGAGAGCGGATTGAGTATTATAAATAACCGTTGCATTTCATGATTTTTTAATTACTTTGGGGAAAAAATGCATAAGAATCAGAAGTAGGAAATGTACCAGTAAAGCGCATCAGTATTATGGCTCATGCAAGCAATGCACCCATTATCCGGGAAATTCCTGCTAACCGAAGCATCAAGGGCCTGATGGTACATCCGGGTCAACTCAACCCGACCCCCCAAACCTGCCCCGAGCGTCTCCAAGATGCACTGCGCGTCCACCTTAACCCCGTCTATGCCCGCACCCGCCAGATAACTGTGCAGCTCACTGTAAAACCTGTACACGTTCCTGGGGTCCACCAGCCCCAATCCCTGCACCGCTATCGCATCGGTCTTCCATATGGGCTCGTTCTCCACCACTCCTTTCGACACCGCCGGGTACCTCATCGACGACCCGTATTGCTCCATCTCCTTCACGCCTGTCCGGACGCCGCCCCAGTACCCGGTGATCGCGTGCCACACGTACACGTACTTCAGCCCGTACTTCTCCTTGGCGATGCTCACGATGTTCTTGATCCCCGCCGTCGGATCCTCCTTGTCTTGAAACTTTTGGTTCTCTCTGATCCCGGTTAGTCTCAGCAACGACGGCTGCTGCTGGTCCGTCGGCCCGGATTTCTTTTCCTGGTCCAGGCCGACAGACTGCCAGCCATCATCGATGATGACGAACTTCGGCGGAGCCCCGCCCGCGGCGAGACTGCCGAGGCCGGACTCCACCCCTTCCTGGGTAACTTCCTGGTAAAACGCGTCCCACGTGCACCATCCGAAATAGTCAACGATCCCTGGCAGTTTCTTCTCGTGACGTTGACGGAACGTCTTGAGGTGGGATTTAACGGCCGCGATTGAATCGGTGATCGTCTTGAACGGATCCGTCCCTGCGCTTATGTACACGGAATGAGTGAACTCGTCCGACGTCGTTTCCGAGTCCCCGCTCTCCAGACATAGCTCCAGCTGGTCTCTCCAGTTTCCCTAGAGATAGGCGTGATAAACGTGTCAAACAAGTTAAAAAATATATATGTTCAAGTCTAACTTGTTATTGAGACCATACGATTTCAAACGAACATTAATCAAGTCAAACACGAGTATTTATCAAAGAATTTGAATTATTTTATGCTTTTTCCGTCCCGATTTATGGGCCTATTTTTTGACTTGTCTCAAATTATTTGTCCAACTAAAAATTGACTATGAAAATTTTTTTTAATGCCTTTTCACTTTTTCAAAAATCATGTATCGAGAGAAATATGCACTTTCATTAATTGTCTAACAGTGATGGTATTTTTGGAAACTCAAAACATTTTGAGTATAATCATTGTGCTTGGAAAATTAACTTTCGAGTGCCAAAATCAGTATCGTTATTCCAAGATTGAAAAAATAAATTGGGACGAAGGAGTACATATTAAGCCGAATAAAAATATGTTCAAGCTTGTTTATGTAACAAGGCAATCAATCTTGAATAAGCTTTTTAACGAACGAATACAAACTCAGCGCAGTTGTTTAACAGCTCTACCTGGAGACAAGCACGGAACGGTCCTTCGATCAGCGGCAGGAAAACGGTGTAGACGATCTGATCGGACTCGAGGTGGGACCCGCCTTTGGTCTCGACCAACAAGAACTGGGTCTCCAGCGGAATGTCGCGCCCCTGATCCCCCATTTTCTGAGCCATCCACCATAGCTTGAACCGGAAGCACGCCAAGAACCGGACGTCGCGCAGGTCCCCGAGGGGAACCACGTGGCGGCTGCTCTTCCCGTCGAAGACCGCCCCGAGGAAGACCCCCTCCACCGGGCCGGAAGTCGAGCCGGACGTGGCGATCACGTTGTCCGGCACGTTCGTCAGGATCGTCCGGTCCTTCACGACCAGCTTCCGGTCTGATATCCGAACTGCCGGCGTTATCGTCATCGGTGCTTTTTCTCTCTCTGGCTTTCTCTCTCTTCTTTCTGGTGTGGAAACTGATCCAAATTCACCCCGCTGCAAAACACACAAAAACACATAGACAATGAATTGCTAAACTACCGGTGGATTTTTCTCCCGAAATTACTGGAGGTACCTATAAACTAGCCCGACACATGAGTTATCAAACAAAATGAATGTCTAAACCATATAAGTACAATGTAGTTTATGTATCAGATTTGTGGGATTTAGAGAGAGAGAGAGAGAGAAAGATGGGTACCTTAAAACAGGAAATTGAGGGGAAAGTAGAAGGTGGAGGTGGTGGGGTTTTGAGGCGATTTGGTGTGGAGAGAGAAAGGAGAGAGGGGGGATTTATAGTGGGGGATGGGATTGGGGAGGAACTGTAGATTGATAGATGCACCACTCCCATGGCTAAATCTCCCTTCCTGGGTTTCTTCTGTGTCTAGTGATCTTCTTGTCTTCTGCTATTGAAATGTTAAATAATTCATTATTCTAAGTGGGGAATCCGACGGGTCTGAAACGTGCTGGGTTTGATTTGGTCGTATTGTTCATAGCTTTAAGGAAGATTAGATTGACACTTCGGATCCGGGTCATCCGCCTCGTAGTTGACAAAAACAATACTTCATTTTTGATAGGGTGACG
>BPLS01000274.1:1308171-1320938 GCA_019656275.1 Rhododendron kiyosumense | reverse complement strand
GCCCCGATGACCTTTTGCGGCCCAATTGCGGTGTTTCCGACGTGGGCTGGAGTGATTCGGACTCCCCGTGGGTGATTGGGGTCGACCCGGATGTTTCTGGAGCCTTGGCTCTTCTGAAAAATGATGACTTGGGTTGTTCTCCTCAGGTAATTTTGATTCTGTGTGCATACATACTAGGTGTTTGTACGCGCAAGTATGTGCATTGCTAATAATTCGGGCGTTCAAGTAAGCTTCCGGGCTGCTCAACTTATTCATGAGGTCCCGCCGTCCACAAATATATGCGTAATGTACAACTGAAATGCTTGCTGCCTGCATTGCTATAACTTAGCGTAAGAGCATCTCCAACCCATCTCTCCCAAATTCTCTATTTTGGAGATTCAAATAATAGTATTTTGTTTTAAAAGTGTGGTTGGAGCACAACACCATTCTCACACACTCCAACCACAATTCTCCATTTTCTGAATACACACTCATTTCTTTTACAAACGCAAGTTTCCCTCCAATCTTAGTTCTAATATTTTCATAAATTATCGAATTATATCGAAGATGGATCTCAGTTTAAAGGTATCGTTGATACCTTCATAATTGTACCATTTTTTATACATTGGATCTAGGTATATTGAGTTATTTGCAATTTACATAAATGGAGTTTGATCTCCATTTGTGTGAGAGAGTCTCCATATACAGGCCCAAAATGGAGATGGATTGGAAATGCTCTAACTAGACTTTGTTTTGGTATGGAACCGATTATGTCGACTGCAACCTTAGGTCGCGTGGCCTCACTATAAACCAGAGCCCTCTTCCACAGCTATATCATAAGAGCTTTTGTTTATGGAGAGGGTGGTCCTAATGATTTTGATCTTAGTGGAAGTCAGAATGGAATCTTGAACCAACAAATAGTTGCATGTATAGACAGAAGGAGTACATTAAGGTATAAACATATCCACAAGAATTTCAGGCAACAACTGCCTGCAGTTCAGTATTTGTTATTTTAGTGACTCTCATTATATGTTGAAATGGATACTCTTTTATCTTTTTGTGTTAGTGGGTAATTGTAGTCCACATTTCACTTTTACTAGTTGATTGCGGGGCCTACCGGTGGGAGTAGCTTGCCTTAGTGGCGAGTGAAGAATAAGATTTAACGATTTGTCCACCCCTTGAGATTCAAGCTGGAGACCTCCTTAATAGAAACCCCAAGCTCTTGCAAATGAGTTGGCCTTAGTGGTTGACTGCTGGATTTTGTTTCTATGGTGTGGAATCGCAATCTTTGATGATCAGCTTAGGATTTCTCAAAACCGGGGCTTACCCCTTTAAGCTTTATTGGGTTCTAAGGACATCTCCATGCTGTGCTCTGATGTTTGACAAATGATAGTTATCCCCTTTAGACTTGCAGAGCAACATGGTTTTGTTTAACGTATTCTACTACCCCTAACGAATGTTTCGTGAAAAAGGTTTTCTTGGTTAATGATTCAAACTCGAAAGTGTTCAAGCCTTCAAGGTTATTCAAGTTTGTTCCGAAGTCTCTCTTTGTAACCGGGAAGTGCTATAGTGTGGTTCATGGTCATTAATCTCTCAATCAAGGAATTCTGGATCCTTTTTCTTGTATTGTTATCAGTGTTTGGGCATAATTAGAGCCACTCTGGGTATGAGACACTTTTTAATACCTGTTGTTTGAAAGACAATGCTGAGTGATTTTAGTGAAACAAGTATACTTAAGCATCACTATCTAGATTTAGATTGCTTGAGTTTTGTTTTGAATCTGTCTGGCCCCTTTGGCCAAAGTCCTGGCTCACGGGTGCTTTTGAACCATAAGGGGATTGTCTCTGCTAACCGCTGGGGGAAAATTATGATTTCCCTGAGAAATTACATGTGAAATTTCTGATAGCCTTTTAAGTCAAGTAGAATGTCTGTTTGAGGACTGCTCAACTATTATAGACAGAAAAGGGTACTTCTTTTTACAAACTTAAGATTGCCTTCAAGACTTCAATAATCTTCATCATACCATGGTCTACTTCACTAGTTAATGTGCTAATATTTTCTCTCTTCTTGAAGGTATTTGATTCTCCTCACTTAAAATTACTGGTAGGCAAAAGAACTCGCCGACGTTTGGATACTAAGTCCATTGTTCAGCTTCTTAAGAGTTTTGATGCTCCAGTTGGTATGCCATATTATTATGTCACTGTATTTAAAATTGTCTCTCTCCTTATGTTTATCTCCTTATCTCAACATATTGTGGACTTATTGACCCGGTGTAATGGGATGCCAGTAGATGCCACAGTGGATATTTACAATTTTAGGCTGGGGTAGTTCTTAAGGTGCATATGCTTCTTAGTTCCCGTTCTGCTATCAAAGTTCCCCTTATGATTGCTTTGAATGGCTGCATTGCCTGACGGGGAGAAATTGCAGAAACTTGGTTTGAATGGTTCTAATATTGGGTGCAGTGGTGGTTGCGCTAGCCCTACCTTTTATTGAAACAAGTCCCTTAATTTAGAGTTTTCCTACACTTCATATTATTTAGTAGTCCCAAAAGCCAGAGGCAGAGTTGGAGGTTCACTGGACTAAGAAGTGTTAAAGGTGAAATTTATCATTTGTGGTTGCGGCTTGAAAAAAAAATTTGTACAGTTGCCTCCTAGGCTCCCAGCCATCTATGCACTCCCTTATTCTTGGATGCATATGTTCCTATATTGTCCGGTCACTAATGATCCCAAAAGCTGAAGTTATTCGGAAATAGGCCCAACTGAAGCATTTTATCAAGCTATCAAACACCCGCCCCCCCGTGCAATCTTGTCTTGTACGTGGAAATGCAAATATCTGTACATATAGAGCACAATGTTGCAAAATATCACTTGAGACACTTGAACCTAAGACCTCACAAGATCCAATGCTAAGTTACCAATTGTCCAGGAGGCTTTAGCTATTAGGAAATGAGTCCCATAGTGTATGTGAATCAATTCATCAAGTGTGTGATTCTCTATGAAATATCCAACATGTGTGTGTGCGTGCTCACACGCGTGTGTGCATGATTCTCTAAATCCCTTACTATTTTCAGTCTTCCTTTCTTTTGGGACATCTGGAGGCATGGATCCTGAAGTTTTCTTTTCGTGACAATGAACATTTCAAACTCAATATTGGTTTAAAGGATGAACTGTGCGCTGGAGTGGTCAATTGGCTTGGGTGTCCTCAACGAGTCCTTAAGGAAAGAACAGAAACTAGTTTCCTTTACCCTGTACGTGTAATTGTTTTCTCTTCTTTTTTTTTCCCCTTTAAGGACATAAAATGCTTACGTGCTCTTAGGAAGGTTGGTGGGGGGTTTGAAAGGGGTGGGAGGGTCTTGTTGATCAAAAGCCTTATTAAGCTGAGGGAAGATTATCCCCATACTGTACTGTTCATCTGCATTCTATGCTAAACATAAAAATGCTGAACTGAAGTTTTGTTAATTCAGGAACCACTGCATATGTAGAACAATCCACACCTTATCCACAAGATGGTAAACAGGTTAGCAGGATCAATATCAGCAGGAATTGCAATTGCTTTTCTCTTTTAGGAATTACTACTGCTTCACCGTTGTCTTTCTTTGTTGATATCACCATGGCTGTAATGATCAATGCTGGTCTGTTATCCTTTCCCTATCGTACTTTGCATGGCCTTGATTGTATGCTTTATGCCGACCTATTTGAGGAATTTTTTGGATCCTTCAATTTGAACTATTTTAACCAATGTTGTTAAAGGCGATGCAAAATGCGAGGCATTTTTTCCCTTAGGAGGTGAGGCGTAGGCATTCAGACTGTTTGTGTTTTGTAAATACAAAAAATCATGTAAAAATCACAAAAAAAAGAGAGAAACTTATGACAATGCCAAGTTAAAGTTGTAAAAGCTCCTCTGAATCTAGAAATAATGAAATATATATGGCAATACAAGTGTACGCCAGTTCTAATTAAAAAAAAAAGCATACTCAAATAGATACTCTCACCTGAAGCAAAGATTAACAAGTTGAGAGAGAGAGAGAGAGGGTGATGGTGAAGATCTAGATGCCATATTGTTATGAAAATCAAAAAAGCCTACGCCTCACATAAAATGCGTAAGAAAAATGGCGCACCTTGTGCGAACGTCTCTTGAACAAGGTGTAGGTCCCTGAAGGGCAGGGACGGATTTAGGAATATAGTGTAGTGGGGGCACCTGTTAATCATTATGGCGAAAATTTATTTTTGTAGTCAACCACAATAAGATCGTACAAAATTAAAGTTACTAACTACAAAAGTTATAATGCGTACTTTAAGTTAAATTAGATAAAAATGAGCACAAAATCTCATACAAAATTTTTAAACTATGTTTTAAATAAACATCGACAAGTTTTAGAATGACCGAGCTAGTTTTGTTAATGACTTTGTTTAACAATATTTCTCCCAAACGGTTAAAAATAAAGAGAATCAAGAAAGAATAGCTCCAAATAGACAAACAACTCGTAAAGCAACAAGTATAAAATACACCGATGAAATTCAGACATAAAACTAATTTTGTATGTGTTTTTTCGAGATATGTGTGAGTGTGTGTGTTTATATATTAGCACACTTTCATAATTATGCTAATTTATACAAAAAAATATTTTTATTTTGAGCTGGGGCATGCGTTTGAGTGGGGGCACGTGCCCCCGCTTCGGTCCGTCCTTGCCGAAGGGTAAGGCCCAAATTCGAAGGCCTCGAGTCATTTTTGATAGCCTAGCCTTGATGCGAGCTGTAACTTAGCCTTTTGAAACATTGATTTTGATCAATATTTATTTTCTTAGGTTGGTCAACTGTTTGAACATTGTTCTTTTGCCAATTTGTGCATATGCCATGAAGTAAATATTCTTTTTGTGTTCTGTTTTCAGATGCCCCATGGCCGTGGGCCACTTTCCCCAATTGTCAGTTGGTTTCAAAAACCATGCGGAAGCATGTACTCTCAAACATTCAGATCTCAACTCTTGTTCTCATAGTGCTCTATCATGAAGGTTCAATCATACCTTTCTGGCTCTTGCCGCAAGCCAAAAAATTGGACAATCTTTAAAACTTGATACCCAGAAGTCCTTAATCCAATATCATTAGAGATCTTGCCAATGGAGGATGTGGGATCCTTTCTCTCTGTAGTCTCTCTCAGTAGTCTAAGAGAACAAAATTCGAGTGCTCAAGTATCCCATGGTTTGCCACCTAAAAGGGAGCCTAATCCCACTTAGGCTTGGATTGGGACCTCTTAAGGCTTCTTGAATTCTAGCTCCAATTGGAATCTTCTCGTTATAAGTATTAGAGGTAGTGAGGTACCAACTCTTGAAAACAAAAAGAAAGGGGATTTAGGAACCTAAACATATCCATGCAGGATCTGAACCTTATGCAGATCAATTTCTAAGATGTCTATCCTTTCCAATTTCATTGTAGCAGCTTAAGATAAATTTTTATCGTTTTATTTCTGGAATTGATTGGTTTATGGTGGAAAAAGTACTCTGCCCGTTCTCCACTTGTCTCTTGTAATATTGTGTACTTCGGACTGACATCATTCTTAACAGAGAACCCTTTGATTTTGTGAGTTTGCCATCAAAACTTTATTTCCGTAAAGCTGAATATTTTTCTTTGCAATGAAGGGATGGTGGAGTGGAGGATTTGGATATGGATTATGGATTGGGATCTTAGTCGCCTCAGGGTTTTCTGTCATTCCCGTGCCATCTACTTTGTGGAAGAATGAGTTCAAACTCACTGGAAATGGCTCAAGTAAGGTACGCATGAGGCTTCACAAAGTGGCATGAGCCTGTCTCACCTTTCCTTAAGGTGTCACATAGTATTGCTCGTTAGAATGGGTGCATACAAATTTTTATTTTGATTGGAAGTTTCTTATTAAATCTGAAGTAGCTTGTGTAGATTAGCTGGGAACTTTTTAAAGTTTGATTCATGGTTTTTTGAGACCCAGAAAATATCTTTGGATTCTGTCGAAATACTTCATTGATTTATTTTTCTCACAATGAGGTACAATATATAGACTGGATACAAGGTAAAATAAGGAAAGAAAATAAAATAAAATCAAATCCCTAATTGATCCCTAATTGATTCTACCTAATCAAATCCCTAATTGATTCTACCTAATTGAGTATCTTCCTAATTACATGCAATACATTAAATACAGTCAACACTCCCCCTCAAGCTGGAGCATAAATATCGTGTACTCCTAGCTTGTGACAAATAGTATCAATGGAAGTCTTGGGAAGTGCCTTGGTGAAAATATCAGCTAGTTGAGAACCTGAAGGAACAAAAGGAGTGCTAATATCTTTAGATTCCACCTTTGACCGAACGAAATGACAATCAACTTCAATGTGTTTGGTCCTCTCATGGAATACTGGATTATTAGCAATGTGGATAGCAGCTTGATTATCACAATATAGAGGAGTAGGACCATGGACCAGGATCCCAAACTCTTGTAGAAGTGTGCGCAACCAAGTCAACTCACCAGCGGTATGAGCCATTGCTCTATACTCTGCCTCAGCACTAGAACGTGCTACAACTGATTGTTTCTTACTTCTCCATGTCACAAGATTGCCTCCTATAAAGGTGCAATAACCAGTAGTAGAACGACGATCAGCAGGAGATCCTGCCCAGTCAGCATCTGTATATCCTTCAATACGAAGATGTCCAGATGATTTGTAGAGAAGTCCACGTCCAGGAGCATTTTTGAGATACTTCAAGATACGAACAACTGCCTCCATATGAGGAACTCGAGGACGAGTCATAAATTGACTAACAACGCTAACTGCATAGGAGATATCAGGTCGAGTAATAGTTAGATAAATAAGTTTTCCCACAAGTCTCCGATACATCTCAGGGTCGTCAATCAGCTCACCATCTTCTGGCATTAACTTAAGATTAGTCTCCATAGGAGTAGCTACAGGTTTAGACCCAATATAACCTGTATCTTTCAAGAGATCGAGAGTGTATTTCCTTTGTGATAAACTGATACCCGCTTTGGAATGAGCCACCTCAATTCCAAGGAAATATCGAAGCTTGCCTAGATCTTTGGTAAGAAAGCTAGAACCAAGATGGCGAATTAGTGTTTGAATTCCAATACTATCACTACCAGTGATGACGATGTCATTCACATAAACCACGAGAATCACAATACCACGAGTGGTCTTTTTAAAGAACACGGAGTGATCAGCTTGACTCCGAGTCATACCATGAGAAATTATAGTATTGCTGAATTTATCGAACCAAGCCCGGGGAGACTGTTTGAGGCCATATATAGATTTGTGAAGATGACACACACTCTCCCCCTTGGACTCAAAACCGGGTGGTTGTGCCATATAGACAGTCTCAGACAGATCCCCATGTAGAAAGGCATTCTTGACATCAAGTTGGTGGAGAGGCCAATCAAGATTTGCCGCAAGAGAGATAACAATCCGTACAGAATTAAGTTTGGCCACTGGAGAAAAAGTCTCAGTATAATCAAGCCCATAGGTTTGGGTGAAACCTTTGGCCACAAGACGAGCTTTTAGTCGATCAAGAGTACCATCAGGATTTTGTTTGACAGTAAATACCCAACGACAACCAACAATATGTGCTCCAATAGGCTTGGGAACAAGGGTCCAAGTATGATTTATGGACAAGGCACGCATCTCTTCTTCCATAGCGGAGCGCCATCCAGGATGAGAAAGAGCCTCCAAATAAGACTTAGGAACAACAGCAGAAGATAGAGACACAGAAAAAGCGCGAAAAGATGGAGATAAACGATCATAGGACACAAACTGAGAAATAGGATGGAAAGTGCAAGAACGCGTACCCTTACGAACGGCAATAGGCAAGTCAAGATCCGGATCCTCAGACGGTGAAGGAGATGATGTGGGTAGAGAAGGTGGGTCTGCAGGAGCAATAGGTGGTGCGGCAGCGGAAGAGCGACGAACATAGACCTGTTTTATGGGTGGTCGAGGAGCAGTCTCAGGAGGACGGACCGATGTAATGGGTGGTCGAGGAGCAATCTCAGGAAGACAAGGTGACAGACCAAGATCAGCCAACATGGGTGGCTGTAACCGTGCACCTGCTGGGGAATAATATGGGACGGTCTCAAAGAATGTCACGTCAGCACTTACAAAGTGCTTACGTAGCAAGGGACTATAACACCTGTATCCTTTCTGTGTCCGAGAGTAACCAAGAAATATACATTTATAAGAACGCGGATCAAGCTTATCACGACTTGGAGAGAAATTATGTACGAATGAAACACAACCAAAAAGTTTTGGAGGGAGAGAGAAAAGATCCTTATCAGGAAAGAGAATCTGATAAGGAGTTTTGCCGTTCAAAGCCCGAGATGGCATTCTATTTATAAGATAATTAGCTGTAAGAACTGCATACCCCCAAAAATATTTTGGAACATGCATGTGAAGCCTAGAGCTCGGGCAACTGCTAAAATCGGTCCATTTTTCCGCTCAGCAACCCCATTTTGTTGAGGGGTGGTTACACAAGTAGTTTGATGAATAATGCCATGAGTTTCAGTAAAATGCGTAAATTGATGAGATATATATTCTTGGGCATTATCAGTCCGCAAAATACGTATTTTGGCATTAAATTGAGTGACAATTTCAGCATAAAAATTAGAAAATACAGAAAATAATTGAGACCGATCTTTGAGAAGATATACCCAAGTTAACGAGAAAAATCATCAATAAACGTAACAAAATAGCGAGCACCACATAAACTTGTGGTACGAGATGGTCCCCAAATATCCGAATGAACTAAAGCAAACGGTTCTAAACTAGGTGACTCAACTCGTAAAGGAAAAGACACCCTACGATGTTTACTGAGTTCACAAGTGTCACAGTTAAAAGGAGAAAAACTAGGTAAATCAGGGACTATCCTGCGAAGATTGACAGAAGATGGGTGTCCAAGACGACAATGCCACTGGTAAGGTGTGGTAGTGGAGTGGAAGGCAGATAACTTGGAAGGATTGGACGGTTGAAGATAGTACAGACCATTCTTCTCATACCCCCCACCAATCATCCTCTGCGTCTTGAGATCCTGAAATTCACAATGAGAGGGATAGAAGAGTACAGAACAATTGTGAGTTTGAGAAAGTTTATGAATGGAAAGTAGATTAAAAGGAAATTGTGGTAAGTAAAAGACAGAAGTAAAAATAAGGCCAGAGGCACGATAAGTACCAATGCCATGAACACGAATTTTAGTACCATCCGCAATAGTAACATAAGAAGGAACAGAAGGTGTAACGACATCAATAAGAAGAGACAAATCACCTGTCATATGATCAGATGCGCCAGAATCGAGAATCCATGGATTACTGCCAGTACGAGAAGATGAGTGAAGGCAAGTATTACCTGATGAGACATGAGTCGCAATGGAAGTCGAAGATGCATAAGCCTTGTGAAACATGGAATCATACTTAGACCTAGAGATAGTAATCTGATCCGGAGGAGCCAGCCCAGATTGCTCCCCCTCAAATGTAGCCTGATTAGCCCAAGCCGGCTTGCCATGAAGCTTCCAACAGAACTCAACAGTGTGATTGGTTGCATTGCAATGTGTACACTTCTTAGTGCCGCGACCACCACGCCCCCCACGGCCACCACGTCGACCACCACGTTCATAAGAACCATTACAACTGTGGGGAGGATTAGAGTGGCTAAAATTCCCAGAAGATGGAATAGGACTAGTAGCAGGAGCAGCTAGGGCAGATGGAGTTGGATGCTCTAAAACAGAATGCTGAGGAGCAGCCCTTCGAACACGAGCAAAAGCCTCACCAATAGTAGGAACTTCCTTGCCGGAAAGAATTTGGGGACTGAGAGGAGCAAGTTCCATATTTAGCCAGATCTGGTGGGGATGCAACAGAGGTACCCGGAGTCCGACTGAGTGGCCAGCGGAGTCTGTAGAAGGTCGGAAAAGGCAGTCTCAGTGTTGCTGAGAACTGAGATTACTTCGTCAGAAAAGATAGGTTTCTCAGATAGGTCTGAGAAATAGAGATCGTTCGAGAGATAATAGAGACAGGCTCCCTGGCTCTGGAAAAAAAAGGAATAAAGACGATACTTGGTTGAGAGACCAAGAAAAGAAAAGAAAGAAGAAATCAGGTTCTTGGAACCCGCTCTGATACCATGTCGAAATACTTCATTGATTTATTCTTCTCACAATGAGGTACAATATATAGACTGGATACAAGGTAAAATAAGGAAAGAAAATAAAATAAAATCAAATCCCCAATTGATCCCTAATTGATTCTACCTAATCAAATCCCTAATTGATTCTACCTAATTGAGTATCTTCCAAATTACATGCAATACATTAAATACAGTCAACAGATTCTTTGCTTGCTTAAACTTCAATCTCATTTTAAAAAAAATTCTGCAGATGTAGGGCCCACTGTTATCTAACCTGTGTTTTTGAAGCTGTAAATTATCAAAAGGCAGTAAAGGAAAGAGATTTTCCATAATGGGAATCCTAATGCAAGCAGCTCGATGGCCTCTTCTGTTTGACCCACGCCTTGCATTTAAAAGGTTTTAAGTGCAAGTGCCTGCTTGTATTATTTGCCTTAAATATTGCTTTGGAACTCTAAGTTGGGAAATGCTTGGATTAACAACTCTAGAGTATGAATCAGCCCATTCTTCCCTTCTTCAGGACGGGGGTTATCATGGACATTGGGGCTGGTCTTGACTTTGCATTCCAAACGCTTGTGTAGGGATTCTTACTAATGAAGCTGAATTTGATTAATTAGCACTTAGCATTGGTATATGGTATGTGGACATAAATCGCACCAGTCAAGATTCTAACAGGTACAAATCTGTTTTTGTCGGGCTTGAGTTCGAAACTAAACAAAATTCTGGACTGACATGAGTCTTCTAGACGTATGACCATGTATGTCTCCAGCTTCATGCCTACTGATTTTCAAACGCATGCTTAGGTACAGATCTACGTGATATCTCTATCTGCTGAAATTTAATGACTTCTTATTGCTCTGGGCATGTTAATGATATTAGGCTACGCTACATGCTTGTCAAAAGATTGTTTAAAAATAGTGGGAAAAGGGGATGAGCATAAATAGTAGCATGATGAAATTGAGGAATTAGAAAGCATATACCAAAGTGGGTTGTAGCCCAGGAGGTTGCAGGTTCGAGGAGTGGGCACAACGCACCCTTGTACCTTGCCCTCCTGCAAGCCCCGCCGTTATCCACTAGCCCTCGAAGGGTGGGAAGTGGGGTAGAAACCTATGAGTGGTTGGTCCCTCACGAGGCCCGCCGCTGGAGTCTCTATGGTCATACTCAGGGGAGGTTACTGTAGATGGTCGCCCCCTCCACCATTCTACATATACATAAAAGTAAAAAGAAGTAAAATATAAATAAAAAGAATTGCAAAATATATACATAAGGAAATGCATGTTTCTGTTTTGAATTTTATAAAGAAATGAATAAATATAAATAAATAAATAACATATACGTAAAGGAAATGCATGTTTCTGTTTTGAATTTTATCCGTCAATTGTGTTATTTCTTCTTTTCAACATGTTAATATACCTCGGGGGAAGGGAATTCAAATTTTGTTTTAGAAACCTCACGTTCTGTTAGGATTGGGAAAAGTTCAGTATAATGAAATCTCTCTCTCTCTCTCTCTCTCTCTTGCATTTAGGTTGCTGCAGTCCATTGTTCTAACTAGTTAAGAGATGTTTCTTTGAGATATTGTACATATTTTATCAGCGGTGCTTGGGGAGCCTTATCTCTTGACTATTTTTGGATCTTGGTGGAAAACAGGAGCCGTCTCTATATCTGCTTTCAGAATTTCACCTGCCAAATACTGAACACTTCAATTATTTTCTCATTTTCCTCACAAAACAAAAACATTTTGTGACATAGTATAAGCATTACGTTCAGAAAACAGATTCATGTAGCCAACCTCAATTGATTGAGACTTAAGGTTCGGTTTGGTTTGGTTATCCTTAAATTTATGATAGATGTTGAATTTGGGCAGGATGACAGCAGGGAGGCTGCATCCACATTATTTCCGTCTATGAGTTCCTTGTTGAGGAGGAAGAAAGATCATGGTATGCAATATCCTAGATACCTCTTAGCACTTTTCAATAAGTTTGTTTCCTAAAGCAGCTTGTTTTGGTGTGTTTAGTTTATCTGGTGCGGTGTGTGATAGCTGGGTCTGTAAGACAGAAAACCAAAGTCATAGTCTTGAGGGAAAACAAGTTATGAAAACAAAGTTCAAAGATTAGCCTTGTCCGGCGCACTTCTTATCTTTGAAACATGGATACAGAAACTATATGCGTACATGTTTTTAAAAAAATTAGGACATGGACACGTTGGGGACTTGTTCAATGTAGAATATATGTTTCGTTATGAATGTATCTTATGAATTGATATAATTGTCAAAAACATCGTTCCTATCAAACTAGGATAAGATCAAATTTTATTGATATATATCAACAGTCACTAAAGAAGTATTAATAACCTTAACATTCACGGAAAATCGGAAATTGATTGAGGGCCAACTTTTCAAATTTCGTTTTAACGACATAAGCTGTCTTTGTTCCAACTTGTCCCTAGCATGTCATGTCCTTGGTGTCTTCGACTTGAACCACAACTTAAAAAAACGGACATGTAATTAGGTGTGCCCAGCACATGTCCTACCTTGTCATGTCCATGCCCGACGCGTGCTGAACACGAGCACTGAGGACGGTAGATGCGTACATGCTTCTTATCTGCTTATGGTTAATAAAGAGGAGGTATAGGAACAAAACATGCACAACATTTTGCAGCA
>BPLS01000274.1:1273258-1307966 GCA_019656275.1 Rhododendron kiyosumense | reverse complement strand
ATATATATATATATATATATATATCAACGGTCACTAAAGAAGTATTAATAACCTTAACATTCACGGAAATTGATTGAGGGCCAACTTTTAAAATTTCGTTTTAACGACATAAGCTGTCCTTATTCCAACTTGTCCCTAGCATGTCATGTCCTTAGTGTCTTCGACTTGAACCACGACTAAAAAAACGGGCGTGTAATTAGGTGTGCCCAGCACATGTCTTACCTTGTCATGTCCATGCCTGACGCGTGCTGAATACGAGCACTGAGGACGGTAGATGCGTACATGCTTCTTATCTGCTTATGGTTAACAAAGAGGAGGTCTAGGAACAAAACATGCACAACATTTTGCAGCATGTATATGTATATGTGTTAGTGCCTCATTGGTAGTTGATAACTAACAACCCATTCAGTTTCCTTAAGACACTGCCACATTGACATGTTGTGTAAAATGTTGTACATGTGTTTCTATACTTTCTCGGTTAACAAATAATAGTAGCTCATAAAGAGTGTTACTTGTGCATGTCTTCTTCACCATTATTACTTTTGTCCTCCATAGCTTTTCTTCACCATGAGTACTTTCTTCCTCAATAGCTTTTCTGTTGTGGGGATCTAACACTTGCAGGTCGAGCTGAGGCTCTACTCATTGCTGCTTATGGCAAAGGGCTGAAGTTGAGCACCAATTCTTCGAGAACCTTAGAAGAATTGACATCTACTCTGACCCAGAAGACTGATAAAGGAGCGGAAACACATTACAGAATTAACTGAACTGCATGATTTGCCACAACCCACTTGTTATTCTGTTGCATCTTTCTGTTTCTGCCGACAAATGCTACAAAATGAAGTTAACAGCAGGAATAGGAATGAAAGGAAGAATTACTGATGGATCTGCTTAGAAGGTTACTCTCATTTGACTGTTAAAATTACCTGATTTTTGGTTTTTGCAATTGTACCATTCTTGGTTTTTCTTTCAGGGGCTGCTGGTTTGGTCTTTGCTCACATTGATGCAGATAGGCACAACTGGTGTTATTGAAACTTGCCGGTGGGACTTTTTGGTTGCCCATCTAGTGGAATAGATATTGATCATATAAATTCTCATGGAAAGTGCTAGCGTAGCTGTTACTGATTAATTTGCCTATGTTGAGCTATTGAGTAGTATTCGCGTTCGTTTTTCTTAGTCTAGGCTGCGTTTGGATCTTTTCTTGTCAAGCTGAAGGGAAACTACCAGGGGGGATATTACTTACGCGAATAAATATGAATTCTATAACTACCTATTTTAGTTTCTTCTCGATTTTAACCAAACTTCCGAAATAGATTTTGCATTTTCCCCTATTTTTTCGCAGGGAGCTTTTGGCCTTAATTTAGTTTTCAATTACTCTTTCCTTCTTTACATAAATCAGTTGAAAAGATTTGCAAGATTCCAAATATGCAGATTTTATACAGGAAAAAGAATTTAGGACCAAAGTAAAAATGATTGTTTCTTCCCCTGATAAAGCAAAAACAATCATATCCAAAGTGGAAAAGAAGAGAAAAAAAACATATGAGAAATTACTTCCTTTTCATTCTCTTCCCCCTTTATTCAGCAACTCCACAGAATTAAGAACATAATGTTGACTAGACGAGTTAAGAAAATAAAAGAAAGCTAATGCAAAGATAATCATTCAACTCTTGTAATCCCTTGAAGAAGAGAAAATCCTCCTGTGTTGATAATTAGGATCTATCTTACAAAACACTTAGACTCGAGAAAATCTTTGTCAATGGTGTCGTCTTGGTGGTTCTTCTGTCCTTGGTTGTGCGAATTTTCATTATTTGATACGCAACTGCCAAAGCTCATTCTGCCATGTAGATGATGAGATTCGAGCTGCTTCTATTGAAGGGTGATCTCAAATATTACTCCTTGAAGATTTCCAACCACTGCCCGGCTCCCGACAACTTCTATTATCTCCAGTCCATGCCTAATAGCTTCACTGACAACCATTGTATCCATGCTGCACAAAAGAAACTGTGTAACTGCACCACAATATAGGTCATGCATGGAAAACATAAGCCTGCTCAGATTATATCCAACATAGTCATCATCTTTTTAATGGCAACGAGAACACTACAGATAAAAATAGTTTGTACCACAATGGAAGTAAGCAAAAATGACAATAAGTCCTCCAAGAGTGGGTGCCGGTTTAGACCATCAGGGAGGAAGCAGAAGCTGCAGTTGGCCATCCAGTGACTGATTCTGAAAAAATGGGTGCGAGGTCTGGGAATTCCCGGGTCATTGCATCCCTAAAACGGTTCAATTCTGAAAATTCTCAGGAAAACGTGTACAGAAAAAAAAAAAAAAAAAGCCACTAAAACCTCCTGGGGTGTGGTTGAGCCGGCGAACCCCCTCTTCCATAACATCAAGGAAAAACAAAGAAAAGATACAATTTATACACCGCACTCCAATCGCTTTTAATCAATACCAAAGTTTATACAATTATTGTCAATTCATGAAATATTTAAGAAGCCTTATTATTAACGTAAATGGTGAAGCAAGTATCCAGATATGCAGGGGAGGCAGTTTGAAAGTTCCTATGCAAGAATTCATACACATATCTACTGAGTATAACAGTGAAGATAGAAAATAATGATAGGAAGGAAAGTTCAATGGTGTCATATTGCATCTTCAAAATATAACTATAATTTTGAGTTGGAACTACATCCACAGACCCGTCCTCCCACTAGAAAAAAAATTGACTAAGAAAGGAACCCAAGCTTTTAGCACAAAATGATCTTCATTTTTCTTTGTGACGGGAAACCACTCAAAGGCAAGGCTGCTTTGGATCCATCCTGCGGGTAAACCCTGGATACTTGCAATTACCCACTAGCAACAGAAAACCTCAAGAAAAAGGACATCTTCTAAATAACCCACAAATTTTCAGGGAAAAAGGCCAACAAAACAATCAAATTGACAGCCTGATTATTTAATTTGCATATAGACCATGTGCAAATATCCGTATTGGTTTAAGCTGATGAAGAATGATTGATAAAAGAACTAAATATCCTGGAAACTATATCTGTCCACAACACAATTTGGCTCGTTACTATCTTTATTTTCAATGAGCCAAGAAAAACTCACATTAATGCAATTACACAAAGGAAAATCTGCATAATTCTACTGGCCTTGCTGGGGAAGGAACAATGAAACTTATTACACTACTTTATTACTCTATATTCTTCTTATGAAATTCCCTAAGATTCTTACTATGACATATAAAATGAAGCACTTCCACAAACCATGATGACAAATAATACTGTGGTTTCAAAGAAACACGTACTTAGTAATGAGTCACTTACACTTTGGCTCGAGACACATACGCCAGCAAGAATTTGCAATGGCCTCCCTCACGAACGCGGAGCAGCTGTTGCACAGTATCAAAAAGCAATGGGATACTAGACTGTTGAAAGCTTAAGTGCTGTCAAGGCTTTCTTTACACGTCATTGATTACTAAAAAGTAACCGTAGCAGCAGTGGCACTAAAAGTCGTACAGATAGGAGATACAACCACGTTTTATTCTTACGGCTGTTTATTGTTCTGAAGTTTCAAATACTGATGAAAACCTGGTACTAACCTCCGAAGAGACAATTAGTCATAATAACAAAGACACGTTTTGTAATTGTTGTTGGGTTGTGTTATTGTTGTTGTAACAAAGACACGTTTAATGGTTTCAAAAACAAACCAATCTTAGATTCCATGAAGAGAAAAAAATTGACGCCATATCAGGCTCGACCACAACTTGTAAAATCCTGAATCAGAGTTAAAGAAAGCTGTTTCGGCTTATTTTGGCGAGATGTCAGGCTCACATGCACCGTATATGATACCAGAAGTTTACTCCACATGATTAAGGGCCATAAACATATCTGTATCTGTATGTCACGTTATCTACACTTGTATGTACATGGGTTTGTTTGTATGCATATAAGAAGAAAGTTGAAGGATGAAGAAACCACAATTAGGATATAGATATCAGCTCCAAGAACTAGATCAAATCCTTTGGAATGTCTTTCTAAAATTTGATTTAGGTGATCAGAATTTCCCCATTCTAACTTCTCCGCTATTAGCCCTGCACAGAAGGCATCAAAAACAGGATAACATCAAATCCAAACATAGATCAATAGAACTCAGTTTATAAAATGAGAGTGCTTGAAATAAGAATGTTGTGATGGATAAGTGGCGGTACAATGAAATACATAATGAAAATTGCGAACTCTAGGAGAAAATCAGAACAGGATCTAATTGAAGAAAGATGCTGGAATGCTGTTCGAGATTGTATGTCATTGGCATCTTAGCTAATGAACATGCCCAAAAGGGCAGTGATAATGTGGTAAACCAAAGATAACTCAGGCAGTGATGATAGGAACGTATACGAGTATCCTGAACTTATTGAGAGCATCAAAAAAACAAAATTAGAGGAAAATGATCCCAGTTGAAATTGAGGCTTCATGAGTTGAGTTGCTTTACCAGCAGAACCATTAGAAGTCTCAGGAGATGAGTGGAGCTCTATGTTTTTCCTCAGGATCTGAAAATGAACAGATTGGATACAGAGTTACATTTGAATATTTGGATACAGAAAAATTACGGTTTTCTTTTTGAAATTATACTAGTGAGGAGTATGTAATCCCGTGGCCTTGCCTTGAGGACTTCCTCATTATGGTCAGTTAACACAGCTTCATTGCAAAATCTTCTGGAGAGGATTCCAGTAACACCTGCACTTTGGGGAGAAACCTATAGTTAACATAGGTGTCAATAGAACAATTCTAACAACATGTATCACATGGATGCTGTGCTCCAGAAAAGGGGAAAATGTGGGGTGAGTTGGTTGACCCTTTTTTTTTTTTGGGTAAGTTCATCTTAATTATATACCAAAAAGAGGGAGAGGCTCACAAAACACAACCACTACCAGGCTTCTACATCTGACAAAGAAAATCAGAAACAGGAAAAACCAACAACACAAACTACAAGAATATAGGAAAAGGAAAACCACCAACACATATTCATCGCATACCCCAGGACTCGCAATTCTCTTATACAGATTAGAATGAGCCAACTTCTTCCAAGATGCCAAACAGACCTAACAGCCTGCTCTATATTCAGACTTCAGAGCTAGACTTGCCGCATCAAGACATCGCCTTTGGTACAGCCTAGAAATCCTCTCTATCTAAAATAGTAGACAGAAGCAGAGAACGCAACCTTATAGATTAAAGCTGATGCTGATCCCCCCTTACAATGTTGAGCAGCCCAAGCCACTTCTTCAGAAAAGGACCTACGAGGTTTATGAACACCACATTTCAGAAGTACGTGCTTCCCCAACTTGGGAAGAGAAATGGAATTCAAAGAAAATTTGATCATGGATTCATGGGACTCAGAAACTGATGTAGACAGCAAAGATTCCTTCTCACAAGTCACCGCTCATCTAGCTAGTCTATCTCTCGTTGGTAGTCTCCCATGGCAATCCATCCACGTAATAAATGCCCACATAGGATCATCACAAGGTAACCATGCCAGATTTTCCAAAGAACCTCATCTTGAACAGACTTCAGAGCCCCCAAAGCAGAAGTAGCAGTATCCAGCCCTGAAGTGGTAAGGGTCCATCTCAGCCCATATGAAGTTAGCAGGGTGTCTAATAATATCTTGTCTCACAGAGTTCCTTTCCCTAGGCCATGTCCAGCACCCATTACTCGTAATTGAACTGACCTTGGTCATCAATGATCTGCCCAAGTCATACAATCCTCTATCCATATGTTTGATACCTAGCCCAACAAGATTCCAGTTATCAAGCCAAAGGTAGGTGGACTGCCCATTTCCAATCACATACTTCATAAACTATATACCAACGGCGATCAGATTGAATGTCTTTCTTTACAGTCCAGGTGGCATCACTAGGAAAGGTCAAATACCAAATACTTTGGTTCTTGATAACAAACGTATCGATCCATTTAACCCAAAGAGGGTCAGCATTTCTCCAAACAATCCCGAAGATGCCTTGACATAGAGGCCTTTATTCCAATCCTTGAGCCTTCTAAAGCCTAGCCCACCTTCTGTTTTGGGAACACAGACTGAGGACCAACTTATATAAACTTGAGATCAGAGCTTTCAGAGGCTGACCACTTGTTTCTCACTGAATGACTCGTGTAAAATAAAGCGGTAGTAGAGTGCCTGGAATGTGACAAAATAAGTCCTACCAGTTAACTTGTTATCCCCAATGCCTTTATAATAGACTGATCAGTAAGATGCATTGGATAACCACGGCATGTAAAATTGAAATATAAAATGGTAAACTTTGTAATTCAAATAAATTCTTACCAACACCAGAGCCTAATTCTATGACAGAACGTCCCCGGAGCATCTCCGGATTCTCAGAAAGGTAATTATTTAGAAGCATTGCGCCAGGCCACACCAACTGCCCCGTCAAGTCAAAATCAGCTATCACAAAGTAGGTTGAACAACACAAAAATATTGTCATTTAGAAAGACATCACATACCATTTTGACCGAAAAGACCTTAAAGGAACAGAAAATATTCCAAAAGGGTTATATTTCCAGCCATAGTCGTGTAAACAGTTAATGAAAATGTACTAGCAGAAACCTAGCTATCCTCTGTTTAAAAGTATAACATTTTTACGCAGTTTGGAGTTTCTGAAATCAAGTAACTCCTAAAAGAAAGATGCAGTCCCAAAATTGTAGTGACCTATAACAATGTACTTAACTCTCCTCTCTAGCAGATCTTCATCTGTTATTCTCTCTGGTATCATTCCATGGCTTGATAAAACCCATACAATGACCCAAGGAACAAGGTCTCACAAATTCAACATCCCCCTAACTACTGCTCGTCCAAAAAAAGTACTTGAATGTTCTCCTTAGCTTATTGGGGAACTTTTTGGCCTTTTTTGAGTTTTGTCTTTATTCAAGTTTTTTTTTTTTTTCCGTTTGTTAGTCTCGTGTCAAATTTTTGTGGATTATTGGTTGTATCGTCGAGACAAATCGGAAAAGTAAAAAATTATGACTCTTACCCAAATATTTTTAAAAATATCCAAGATAAAGGATATTTCCAAAAATGTGAGGGTAAACGCAAAAAAAAAAAAAAAATAATTTCTTAATTCCTCTCGTTGAGACGAATCAATAATCCATAAAAGTTTGGCGCAAAACTAATAAACACGAATGTTTTTTGAATAACGACAAAATGCCCAAGAAGCCCAAAAAGCTAAGGAGAACAACCTACTCAGCCTAGAACTGCACAAAGAGCATAAAGTGTAGAACCTTATTTCCATATGGGTTTTTTTGACCACCTTAGCCTTAATTCAACTAACAAATTTAATTCCCAACATAATTCTTTTCTAAGGGCCTGGGGGGAAGGGAATCAGGAACGGACCATCAATTACCTATAGAAACTTTATTTCATGCTCATAGTTTATGGTTTATCTTGCATTCACAAATTTGCTTTACCCTAACTTATAATTTGAATGCCACTGGGTGTTGTAATTTGCAGTGAGCTCGCTCGCTCTCTCTCTCTCAAAGTTGGATGATTTGTTCTTGAAACAGATACAAAACTAGTAAGAACCAAGAGCAGAGGAAACCAAAGGCACTAACTTGAGGCTGATTGGAGACAGAGGAGCTGAAGAACTTCAGAACCAAATGTGAACGTTGTGAGCTGATAACTGCGACCACAACAAAACCCACAAATCCTTCTTCCATTTAGAAAGAGTAAACCAGTTTAAGAACAATTATGACAGTCAAAGAGGGGGGAAAACAACAATATCTGATTGAGAGAGAGAGAGAGCGCTACGTACTCATCATTGATGAAGAAAGATTCGTCTAAGCAAACAGTATCGTCTTCTTCTTTTTGTTCTACATCTGCTGCTGCTGCCGCCGATGCCGCCATCTCCATCTCAATGTTTACGTTTTGCTCAGAGACAGAATAAGGGCTTCACTTATCAAAAAAACAAGAGAATAAGGGCTCCGGCTTGGCGGCTTCTGTTTCCTAGCTACTCCACATGTTTGTTGCTCGCACGGGCTGTAAAAGTCGCATAATGTGCATACGTGCTCGCGGGGTGCAAACGAACCCATCTCTACAGTGTTTGAACTAGGCTCGTTTATTAGACAAGTCAAAAATTTGAGTTCGAGCTCGGCTTGCCGAGTCTTTATTGAGTTGTAGAATCAGGTTAATTTGTTAGGCTTTGTTTGGTAATGTTGCAAGTTTTTTTGTTTATTTATTAAAAAATAAAAACAAAAAACATGTTTGGTGACCATAATAATTTTTGTTTATTTGTTTTTTGGATTGATGAAAGTGTTTTCAAAATAAATAAAAATGCAAACGCATTTTTGGTGTTTCTAGAATTTTCGTAAACTAGTGGAATTAATTATGTAGTTTGTAAATAAAACGGTAAAACAAAACATGTTTATGGTGCATGTTTCAAAAAATATCGGAAACAAAAACAAAAAGTTGGAAATAAAACTTTTGCAAATAGAGCCTCTACTTAAACGAGCCAAGTTTTTGCGAGCAGAGCTTTGAGTATTGAGCGCGACTCGTCTACTAAACGAGCCTAAAATTTGAGCTCAAGCTCAGCTCAATTACTAAACAAGTCGAGTCAAGCCTTAATGAGCCAAACCGTGAGCTACTCACAAACAACTTGGTTCATTTGCAACCCTGCATGCTCATCGTGCGACGGTGAAACTGTCCTAAAAAAATATTCTGGCTAAAATTTACGAGCGGAGGTCTTGCTAAAGAATTACGTGACTATTGGTTAAAAGGTATTGGAAGTGTTGCGTCCAAAATGCATTCTCAATCAAAGTAAAGTAAAGTGAAATAAAAGTATTTTCATGTGTGAACTGTTGATAAAGAGTTTTGCAACAAGATTTAAAGGGAGGACACTTCTTTTTTGGATGAGATCAAATCAGCAAAGTTATGTGTTTCCCTTTTTTCCATAACTCAATGTTTTTCGGACTAGTGTATGCGAATCAATACTAATTCTTGGAAATTTAATTTTACAGTTCACTGGTGGAGAGTCTGATTTATCTTAGAGAAAAATCTGGTATAGATTGAAACATCATTTTATGAGAGAGAAAAACTCATAAGTCATTGATCTCGACTTCAAGGCAAACCGTTGGGATTGATTGAACGCTGAAGTTAGGGGCTGATTGAAGGCTGAAGTTTGGGCCCTTTAACGGAGCATTGCTATAGAATACGCCCAATCTATGTCTGATCAATTTGGTTTTTGGCATGGACCATTTTATGCATTGCTACCTATAAAATTAATGGTTTTGGATTATCAAGATAGGATTACTTGGGTTTTATTTTTGTCACGTGAGAATTACTCGAGGAGATCACATGAAAGCATCCTAATTCTCGTAATTCAATGGTATTATTACGATCAAGAGTTTAACTCTCCTCTTAAAACCCCCTCCCCAATTGTAACATTAAGTGATATATTATGTTTGTTTCTTAGAAAAATAAACTCAATTATCAATAAACTATATGAATGAGCCTAGCATAAACTGTTCTTATTTTTTTCCCTCCCAACTTTTCAAAGCTTTCTATGAAACTTAAAAATTTATTAGTCCCTTAAAAAAAGAAGAAGAAGCTATTCTATAGCAATTATAGGATTCTGTATAGCCATTTCAAGATTCTCAGAATCATACATAAATAAATATATCGATCGTCCACGCGTATATACTAAGTTCTTCGGCCAACATAGAGAAAACTTTCTCCACTCTAGCTGTATAATATTGCATTGACCTTTTTATGTTGCGATCAAACACCGAATCTCAACTCTTTTGTACTATTGCATTCACATTTTTTATATCGTGACCAAACACAAAATCTATATTTACACTGTTCTTTAATATATATGATTGTGAGACTTCTTTTATTTTCATCGAAAGATCCCTATCAATTCTCTTAATTGATTCAACAATTAAAGTTTTTACAAGTTTAATGAAGAATAAAATTGACATGACGCCTCCATTTGCAAAACTGGCCTCTACTGGCTTAAAAACGTAGAGGGCCCCAGATTCCTATATTATTTAGAAGATTCGAAGAAAATACTGGAACAATTCTATACACGTACCATATTCATTGTTTACCTATAATAAAATATTGGATTTCTTGAAGGATTTTACTGATATATATGTAGGAAGAAAACGCCAACAAATTGACCAATCGATGAACGTTACCTATATATGCCGTGACATTCAAATAATTTCGAATTCAAATACATGTTGACTTTGTGCGTATAAAAGAGTCGAAAAAGTATAAGTTATTTTTGTAATTGATTTCTTAAAAACTTATAGTACTATATAGTATAGTACACACATATTGACCACAGTTTAGAACATAGTATATACGTTATTGCAAGAAAGATGTGGAGAGTACAACAAGATGGTCGAAAAGATGCCATTCGTCAAGGTCCTAGGGAGACTTTTTTGATAGGGAGGACGATGCTTCTATCTCTTTAGAGTTTTAGCATCCTTTGTCTAGTGTCCAAGTCTTTTTAGTTTGTTTTTGTAAGGTGTTGGTGTCTTTTGGTTTTTCGGCATGTTTCGACTTCTCACTTCGGCTTGGTTTTGGTTTGTGTGGAGTTGTGGATTTTGACTTTTGAGGTATGGTTTGGAGTTCTCATTAGACATTTGGGTGTTCTTAGTTATGTTTTCCTTGAGGTTTTTGCTGTTTTGGATGGCATCTTGCCGTCCTCTCACGGTAGTATCTAATTTCAAGGGCTTTTTATTTTTTTCTTAAAATGGGTGGATATAGTTGTTTTGTAGTTGAAATGAAGGGATAAAGTGGAGGGAAGGGGGATGAGGAGGGCCTCATCCACCCGGACTAATGGCGGAATGCCTCAAACCAGTCCAGTACCCCTGAGCCAAATTAAATCATTCCAACAGTGGAAAGGGACAAAGTGATCTGGGTGTCAAACTTACTGCCAAATCAAGACAAAAACGTCCAATCAGGCTCTCATCCGCCCGCCAAACTATCATCCAATTAGGCCCCTTGGAATCACAAAACAAGCATTGACATCCAAGAACAAAAAATGAATAGACATTGATAGTACTAGTTTGTTTTCGTGGTAGATATATAGCCAAACCCTCTAATTTTGGTCACCTAGCCATGTGTGTTAAGAAACTGATCATGTTGATCGATGGACAACCAAATCAATGTTGTGTGAACTATTTCCGAACAAAATCTCTTTATATATAAATACATGAGGTAGAAATATTATTCATATACTAAAGTCATACCAACCATTTGAGGGATCCCCGGACCTGGGTGACAAGATAACTAACGTACTTTGTTGGAGACCGGGGAAACACACACAAACAACAAAGACAAGTATATATTTGACGTGATTTGGCCGGAATATCCGCTCCACATAGAAAACAAATACTCACTAATATTTGGAGGAGTTGCAAGCTCAACAGGGACAAGTATTTAATTAGATTTCGGTTCTTGGATGAAAATTTTACAAAACGTAGAAAATGTAGCGTGAAGTTTTTCAGATACTTAAGATAGGGAAATAAATATAGCGTTGTTGGGGTTCAGCTATTTTTTTTTTTTTTAATTTAATAGGTGAGTCTGATACCAAAAGATAGTTTAAATTTGATTACAATGACAAAAATTGTAGGAAAGAATCATACTCCATCTAATTAACTTTCAAATTGGGAGTGATAATTATTTTGAGTTGGTTGGTAACCTTCATAAGTATTCCGAATTAGTTTAAGCAATGGCGGAACCACTTGTGGGCTATGGCTCGTAGTTTTGGCTTTTTTAATATGAATACCTTCAAGTTCACTCGACTAATTGGGAAGTATTTTCAGGAATTGAGAAGTTCAAACAACATTTTCAAGAATAGAGCTTAATCATTTTGAGCATAATGTCGTTCAGTATCCAGAATTCAAACAATTGGGAAGTATTTCTGAACGATGTCAATGGTTAATTGAGACTACAAAATAATTAAGCAACTTATTTACTTGTCTACAAAGTGGTGGTAATTGTGCTTACTCCTCATAATTCGGCCCCCCGTTTACGAAATCATGGTTCCGTCCCTCTATGTCAGTTTGGAAAAATTACATAATAGACCCCAGTTTTTGACTTGCTTCCCGAATCAAACTCTATATCTATAATTTGAACAACCAAAACCCTATAGTTCTAAGCAGTTCTTCATTCAACCCTTCTGTCCACCCTCTGTTATAGTAGAACTTAACAGGAGAAACAAGCTCCATAGAATTCATGTTTTTTTTTTTTTTAAAGGCAAAAAAATCCATGTAATTCATGTTTACTACTTTGGAGAAGTTAACAGGATCAGGACCTAACTCCTCCTTCCCCCATCTTGATGTACCATTTGTCGAGTTTTTAATAGATTTGTGTTGCTTATCAAAAAAAAAAAACTCCACAAAACCTTCCAAATGGTTGATTAATGGGATTTTGACTTGGAGAAGGCCAGGTAATCAGACGATTACGAAGGAGTATCTCTTGCAAATGTCGCGTACTCAATATCCAAGACCCTCGCGAATGGACAATCATCGATCTATGAAATAAATCCCTAAAACATTGCAAATCCCTTGTTTTCTGCATCAAAATACTTTGAAAATTAGACATTAATTAAATGCTTAATTTCAATGTTTAAGATGATTTAATAAATTGTATTGAAAAATATGGGACTCCACCGAAGCAAATCACAATAGGATGAATTTATTATTTAATACCGATTATGTTGAGCAAGGTGATAATGGAAATCTTGGACTATTCTCGAAAATGATACACGTGATGATGCCAAAATCTTGGACCATTTTGAGTTGACAGTATTTTAATTTCGTTAAAAGCAAAACAAAATTACGACCGAATTAAGGTTAACCAATTGGCAGAGGTGGAGCTAGTTGGAGGTGGGTGTGGCACGAATCGTACTCCCAATTCAAAAGAAGTTATATTTTACGCTGATGGATTAGACACTCATTGATTTCCAGAAAATTTGTTTTTTCACAACATTAATGAAAATAGCAATTAAAAGACGAATTAATGGTTGTAGAGCACACATGTATGACTACTATGACACAATAAAAATATTCAGAAAAACTTACTATAAAAATAAGATGCTTCTCAGATTCTAAAGATGATCTCACTTATCTCTCTCTCTCTCTCTCTCTCTCTCTAAGTTCGGCTACGTGCATGTCAAAGTATCCAAAAAGAATCTAATACGTACTTCAAAAATTAAAAAAAAAATAGTTATTATATTGTTGATAATTTTTGGATGTGTATTCGTGAGTATCAAACGAATATTGGCATTCAATAGTACGAACATGATATGGATATGACTCTAGTCTAAATATTCGCGAGTATCGAAGACGTGTTAGTATCCAATAATAAGAATATGATAAGGATACGACTCCCATATAAAAATATCCATGCTTCTTAGGTCTATTTTGATTGGTTGATTTTTCTTTTTGCGAGGTCACTTGACCCCACGCTACTCTGCTCTACGTGGCGGAACCTCGATCAACATCAGTTATTATTTTAAAATCCATTAAAATGTGGGAAGTTCAAAACGCATTGTAAAAATTCCTTTCGGCCAAGTTAGCAAGCAATTTTTCGGAGAACCCTTTAATTTCTACTTTGTGCATGTATCTAAGAAATGATGTATTTAAAAGCGATGTGTTTCATAATTACCTTTCTATTGATTGTGTTTCAAAAAATTTAAAGATGAAAACAAAATTTAAAAAAAAAGATTGGTCACCTCGATATACCCTTTGTCGAGTATTAATAAAATCTTGTTGTCTATAAAAAAAACAATTAAAAAAAAGGTAAATGAGAACATTAACATACAAATGTATATACGGGACGGTTCAAGGGACACCTAAAAAAACGCCTAAAAAGACATTCCAAATCTCAATCTCATAATTTTCGATCAAAATTTTATGATCCGAACCGTTCAATTTGTGCAGAATGTGATTTTATAGATGTCTGCGAGAAATTAGCAAAAAAAATAACTGGGAAAGACATGATTTGAGTAGTTTTTATTTAAACCGTTCAATAAAAAATTGTTTGAAACTGTTCAGATCAAGCCCTTCCCGATTATTTTTGTTGTTGATATTTAGCGAGTATCCTTAAAATCACGTTCTGATCACATTGAGCGGCTCGGATCATCAAAATTTGATCTGGAACTATGAGGTGTTTTTTTAGGTGTCTAATTAGTTGTTCCCGGAACCACCCCAATATATATATATATATCGGGGCGGTTCCGTGGACACCCTAAAAAAACACCTAAAAAAATACCTCATAGTTTCCGATCAAATTTTGACGATCCGAGCCGCTCAATGTGATCAGAACGTGATTTTAAGGGTACCCGCGAGAAATCAGCAAAAAAAATGACCGGGAAGGGCTTTGATCCAAACAGTTTCGAACAGTTTTTTATTGAACGGTTCAAATGAAAACTGCTCAAATCAAGCCTTTTCCGGTCATTTTTTTTGCTAATTTCTCGCGAGCACACTTAAAATCACATTCTGCACGCATTGAATGGTTCGGATCATAAAAATTTGATCGGAAACTGTGAGATTGAGATTTAGGGTGTTTTTTTAGGGAAGCGGGGGCTCTACTGTGCCGTTAGGCACAGCACCCCCTACCCACACCCCAAACCCACCCCAAACGGTACCGTTTGAATTAAAAAAAAAATTTAAGTTATCTATTTGCAATCCTATGGAGCGGAAACATGATTATGAGAGCCTTAAAGATAAAATTTAATTATGCCCCTTTAGAATAATATGATCAGAATAATAAGATCTTCATACTGATTCAAACTGATTGAAAATTGGAGTAATTAATTTTTTACCTATATTTTTTAAAATATAAACGTCTAAAAAATTAAATGCTCAAATTTTTAATCCGTTCGAACAAGTGCGAAAATATTATTATTTTGATCATATAATTCTAAAGGATCGTAATTAACTTTTGTTTTTAGAACTCTCATAATTAAGTATCTGCTCTTTATTTAGGATTTTGTGGAGCAAAAATGTGATTATTAGAGCCTTAAAGACAAAAGTTAACTGTATCTTTTTAGAATAATATGATCAGAATAATAAGATTTTCGCATTTGTTCAATGGATTGTTCAATAGATTAAAAATTAGAGCACTTAAAAAAATTTTAGACAATTTATATATTAAAAAAATATGGTTAAAAAACTAACTGCTCCAATTTTCAATCAATTTGAACCTGTGTGAAGATCTTATTATTCTAATCATATTATTCTAAAGGAGTATAATTAGATTTTATCTTTAAGGCTTTCATAATCACGTTTCCGCTCCATAGGATTGCAAATAGATAACTTAAGATTTTTTTTAATCCAAACGGTACCGTTTGGGGTGTGTTTGGGGTGTGGGTAGGGGGTGCTGTGCCATTAGGCACAGCAGAGCCCCCGCTTCCTTTTTTTAGGGTGTCCATTGAACCGTCCCGTATATATATATATATATATATATATATATATATATTTGTTAGTTGAAGTGTGGTGACTATTCATCAACGCTTGTGTAGCTACACGTTGATGCAGCGAGTTTATGAGTTTGATTCCTTTGGAGAGTGAGTTGATATATACCGTGTTAATAGTTGAGAAGGGATTTGAGAAAGTATGAATACTTCAAACCCTTGTGATGTAGGACAAGATTTGGAGGAAAAAAAAATTTACTTCTTACTTTTACTTTTTAGCAAAAGAAAGATTATCAAATCTTTCTGATGGAGGACAAGATTGGAAATGATTCATATTCTTACTTTAATCTTACCTTTTTCGCAAAAGAAATAGTACAAAATGTTTCTTTTGCTTGATTTTATGTTCTTTCTTTTGATAAAAAGTAAAAGAAGAATATAAAATCATTTCATATCTTGTCCTACGTCAGAATTAAATTGTGGCATTTACGAAACGCGTTAAAATAAACTCTCAATTTGAATGTTTCGTCATTCAAGATTTGAGAAGGTTTTTTTCCTTTTATATTTTGATATCCAGACTTAAGAAGAGTTGTTGGTCTGTGTATTTGAAGTAAATGCTTTGTTTGGATTTAAGTTTTTTTTTTTTTAAAAAAAGAGACAAGCAGTAAAAAATAACTAATTAATCTTCACATTCTCCACAATTTCTCTTTTATTTATTTCCTTTTATTTTCTCCTCCTTTCAACTTCCTAACAAAGTGTAAACATAATGATAGGAAATTTTCAAAAACAAGGTTCAAGATTTTTCACCAACTTAACTCCCATATAATAGGTAATTGATTTTCATATTATCTCTTCTATATATTTTATTTCTTATCGTTAATCACATAAATTTACATTAATCTCATTTTAATCTCAAATTTACTGTAGTGCAAGGATAGTATCTTAATTTCACATTTACAAAAACAACAAAAATTGCAAATACTAAAGAATAAAGTGTAGAATTATTGTCTTAGTGAAAATTAAAATAATTCGACTTATCAACAAAAAAAATTAAAATAATTCAACAAGTCATAGAATACAATATTGGGTCTAAATTCTAATGGAACAAGATCTTGATCCCACAAAGAATTGGAAATTTGGAAGGGCAGAAAAGAATCAATGCCATAGGACAATGGAATCAAATCTCCTGAAATTAATCGAAATACGCGTAAAATAGTCTGGACACGTCGTTATAAAAAATTGTCTTACTAGTCAATCAAATGGCACAAAATCCGGAAATTCTTCGAGAAGGAATCAACTTGGTAAGTATACTGTATACTAAAATGGAGCAGGACGGTGACCTGCCTCCAACTGAAAACTACCAACCAACCTTTGCGCCTTTAATTCGGACTCAGGTCCTGTCCAATATGACAACCATCAAGTCCGGTCCAGTTTTTGTTTTTCAAGGTACATCCCAGGTGCATAATAATAATCAGAAGCGTTCATTTTGTAGACCTCGTCAAGTTCTCTAAGCTTGTGGAAAATGAAATTCGTTGGATGCAAACCAATGACTTATCGGAACACGTTCATCTTGAGATAAATGGGTATGCTTCAGTATATTTGTTGCATTTCTTTTCAAGATAAATTTCTTATAAATGTTAAGATACGTCATCGATCGGTATTCACTGAAAATGTATTTTTTTAAAAGGATTAAAAGAATATGTATTTTTTTAAAACAGTAGGACATGACGAATTCTACTAAACTAAAGTCCATATTTTCATGGATTTTTAAACAGATCATTCTCGTCACATACACCAACTAAAATATCATTTAGCGAAAACAACTTAACTATTGTCATTTGCATGTAGTCTAATAACATAGCCGACACACACCCTTACTTCCGATTATTGTTCTGAGCTTGGGATGAGCCCACAAAAAACTGAAACCGAACCGGGCGGGATGCTTGTGGAACTGGACAGACCAAGTCTCTCTCTCTGACACTTCCTTCTGTTCAACGTCACTCAGGCAATAAAAGTCAAGAAACGGGATTGTTAACATGATTTTATCATACTTAGAGAATTCCTTTTTTTGGTTTTTTTTTTTTTGTCAAGCGGAAAATCATACTTAGAGAATTTACGTACTTTACCCAATAAACGATTCCGATGATGACTCACTAAGATTGAAACCGAACTGAACCGGACTGGACTGGACTGGATGCTTTGTGAAACTGACAGGACAAATCTCTCTCTCTCTTCAGTTCAACGTCACTCGGAAAATGAAGTCAAGGAAACGGAATCGTGAACATCACACCCACACAAATACGCGTTCATAGAAATTCGTATATACTACGATATTATATACTCTATATATATAACTCTGCTTCAACCAAACAAGGTTTTGTGGAGGAGAAGAACTCTCCGTCACGTTTTTGTTACCATCTCTTCTTCGTCCCACCCACCCACCCCACCCACCTTCTCTCTCTGCCTGTCCCTCTCTCTAGGTGCGACGTCTAGAAAATTCTAGGGTTTTATCGCCCTAGAATTTTCTGTTCCAAATTCTATCAGGTTTGTTTGCTTTCTCCTTACTTTTCCTACTCTTTCTCTCAATTGGGTTTTGCTTGATTGCCAAGAAACCGCGGAGAAATCTTTAGTGAATTGTTCCTATTGCTATAGGAACTACTAAAATTTAGTTTCTTGTTTAAGTTGATTTCTCGAAAAAAAGAAAAGAAAAAAAGAAGAAGCTCTTTTGGGTTCTGAACGGTTTAAAGTTCTGGATGTTAGACCCCTGTCGAGGTAATTGGAATTTTTTTTAATGGTTGACTTTACACTAATTATTGAGTTCCCTGTTATGTTTGCATTTGTTTTCAATTTATGCTTTCTATTGTGAACACTCAGATTTTTATTTTTATTTTGTTGTAAATGTGAGTGAAGAAGGGTTGCGGGCAGTTTCCGAGAACTGCACGGGGTGCTGTTCGGCATTTTCCGGTCAGTTGCTGGACATAATTTGACAATAGGTTCCTGTCACATTGTAGATTTAGTCAAAGCGCATAATTGTGGTTCAAAATCATGTTAATTGGGTACCAAATTAGTGTGTGAATGGAACATGAATAGAGATCGAATTTGAGTTCTGCACACAATGGATTTGAACCCAGCAAAATTCAGTGCCAAGTTGTTTTTGTTTTCCATTCACGTACTAATTGGTACCCAATTCACATGATTTTAAAACACATGTATGTGATTCGACATGATCTACAATATGAATGGAACTGGTTAATGAATTAGGTTCGACAGGTGGCCAGCACACGCCGAACTGCACAGGGTGCAGTTCCCGTTCCCAGCAAGACTGCCAACAAGCAATCTCCAACGTGAATAATGGACTTTAGAAAGTTCATCTGTGATATGTTCATTAATCTTACTCTATACATCTGTGATATGTTTATAAAGTTCCATACTTAGCATAGTAGACTGGAGCATTAGTGGATATTTCATTATCACAATTGAATTTGCACTTACTTTTAAATCTGCTAAAGAGTTGAAAGACATTTCTTAGAATCGGGGAAGGTTACCACTAAGGGGAGGGGTAGACTAGAATTGACATTAGAGGCGGTAATTCAAAAAGATCTATGTTTTTCGAATATTAGGGAAGACGATGCCCTTGATAGAGCTCAATGGAAAATATGGATTTACGTGGCTGACCACAATGGATTGGGACTTGAGGCTTTGTTTGTTTGGTCTGGTTTGGTTTAGGAGGTCCTGGTGTTATGAGTTCCTCGTAGAACTCCAATTGAAAAATCTGTTAAGTTTTAGATTACATGTCTTAGTTCAATATCTAAAACTTTTTGTTTTTCCTCATACTTATCAGGTGCTTGATTTGTTAAAAATAACTTGAATATTCTTTGAGATCAGTAAATTATTTGTGCTTTGTTGTTGATCTAATGCCTGCTAGCAACAAGGGTCTTACAAAATTGTTTTCATGGTGGTGCACTCACTTCTATCTTGAATTTATACCAGTTTCCCTCACTGCCTCTAGTTCCAAGATGTCAAGTGTGGAACAGCCTTTGGGTCGGGACCAATTTCCAAGCTTGAGCACTATTGATGGGTTCAGTAGGTGTTCATCTAGATCTAGTGCTTGCAGGCCCAGAGGAGAGGATATGGGTATGGGAAATTGCTTTATTGAAGGGAGAAGCTGGAGCTCATCCAATAGCTGTCAGTAAGTGTTTTCATCAAGCTTATTTTGAATGTCCTTAAAATAGTTCGCCTCACAAATTGCAGTCACAATGTTTTTGTCGTAATCTAGTGATATTAGTTGTTTGTTTCCGGCTTTCCGCATGCTCTTGTAGGAAAATCTATCTACAACCATGTTATGGACATCACTTCTCCGCTACGGCGGAATTTCTTGTTTGATTTATGTTCATCATTCCTGTGCATATGCATTTGCCATTCAGTAGTTGCTTCTGCAAGTGCTTGGCAATTGTGCTGGTTTTAGTGAACCCGTCAATCTTTCTGATGTCCAAACTATCACTCAATCCTCCATGAGAATTAGGCAAACTTTGGACTGTTAATTACCACAACTTTATTCCCCAGCTTTCTCACAATGAAGAAAGATTGAAAAGTGCAAGGGAAATTGGTTTTTGGTTTCTTCTTGTTATTCTTAAGATTCCTTTGTTCTTATTTTCTTTAGTTGGTGGAAGAACTATGTCAGAACATTTAGAAGCTAAATGTGAAGGATCCTGTTTTTTCTTTCCTTTTCTTTTTTCCCGTTTTTATTAGAATATGGTTTATTATCACGTGGGAAAACCACTTTCAATGTCAAGACAATTTTAATTGTTCTCAAATGAGCATAGCATGTTTCTCTGGCATATTTCAGGCATCAGGCTTTCGGTTATGAATATGGAGCTCCGTGTGATTCTCGGTACTTGGCTGATCATTCTTATTGCTCCTACTGCAATGACAAACGCATAAGGAGCATACCAAATAAGGTACCTCTCTAAGTAGTAAAGGTTCTTATTTTCTCTATGCCTACGAATTCTGAAGTTGTGGTTTCTGTTTTTATGCTTTATGGTATAAAGATGTTCCTTTAAAATCCGGATTGCTTTCTAACCTTTTTGGAATTTGAATTCTGCAGTTTTCTAAATTTGTACCGAGGTATGTAAAGATAGTGGAAGTTGGTCCGAGGGATGGGCTACAAAATGAGAAAAATGTTGTGCCTACCTCTGTGAAGGTAGAACTGATTCATAGGCTAGTTTCTTCTGGGTTATCTGTTGTTGAGCCCACGAGTTTTGTCTCGCCAAAGTGGGTACCTCAGGTAATTTGGAGTTATGATGCACTATTCTCACTGTTTATTTTTTCTGTAGCAAATTTGAAATTTTGATTTCTTTTCCTTTCGGTTTTAATAGCTTGCAGATGCAAAGGATGTAATGGAAGGAGTTAGAAATGTGAAGGGCGTGAGATTGCCTGTTTTGACACCCAATCTAAAGGTGGTAACTTTGTTTTGGAAAAATAAGTTACTACAGTGCCATAATACAGTGATTGAAATTTTCAAATGCGCTACGTAAATCACTTTCAGGGCTTTGAAGCGGCTGTTGCAGCTGGGGCAACCGAGGTAGCCATCTTTGCATCAGCTTCTGAGTCCTTTTCAAGGTCAAACATCAATTGCGGCATTGAAGAGAGTCTTATTCGTTATCAAGCAGTTGCTCAAACTGCGAAAAAACTCTCAATTCCTGTTCGGGGGTATGCATTCTTTTCCTTTTCATTGAAATGCTCGTCCCAAATATTATTTAGATTGTATCAACTTAGGCTTTTCAGATCATCGCTTGTTGGAGGGATTTACTAGGGGAAGGAAAGTGCCAAGGAAACCAAAATAAATGAATTTAGCTTCTTTATGTCATTTATCTTTGTATCTTCTCCTTCTTCCTCGTGTTTGCTTTCCCTTTCTAAATTCCTCGACATATCCATGATCAAACCACATAATAATGTTTCAGTATACTTGAGTTGTGCGTAAAGCACAGTCTTTAATTGTACCATCTTTTCATGGGTGGGTTTACTGTAACAATTTCATATTTTGTTATTCATATAGTGTGTCAAGTCAGCAATACGAGACAGCTATATTGTGGTTGAATCATACATACTCTTTAGGACAGCTCTAAGAAAGCTATCTTTTGGCAAGTAACCTATATTCAAGGTTCTCAGCCATTATCAAGGATCTTAAGAACCTATATTACTTTGCCTTAAGTCCATAGTTTCTCAATTGTATCGCTCCTATCGTCGATAACTGTGCTGGAAATTTGGTTATAAATTTTCCTGTCATTTGTTGATACAGCTCAGATGTTTTGAGCCAGTTCCATTCTGTTTTGGATTTTAGAAAACAGTATCCTTCGTTTCTCTTGGAGCTGCCACTAAAACAAAAGAATTGGTCTCATTTTTTAAATAGGTACGTGTCATGCGCGGTCGGGTGCCCAGTGGAAGGAGCTATTCCTCCTTCAAAAGTGGCATACGTGGCAAAACAACTTTATGATATGGGCTGCTTTGAAATCTCCATTGCCGATACAATTGGAGTTGGAACACCTGGTATATATTTCTGCCAATTTTCATTTGCATTCCATGACATTAGCTTTTGCTAGTTTATGGCTGCTCCTGAAGTTTGTTTCCATTTTCCAAACAGAGCTCTTATGAATTGTTGTAAGTGGTGATTCAGATTTAGCACTTTTATGTGATATTTTGAGAAGTATATTTATGCATATTCACAAATGCTAATTTCTTATATGGATTAACTAGTCTCCTACCTTGTTTTCAATTTTATTTGCCACAGGTACTGTTCTTCCAATGCTCGAAGCTGTAATGGCAGTTGTTCCTGCTGAGAACCTTGCAGTTCACTTTCATGATACTTACGGCCAGTCACTTCCAAATATTTTGGTGTCCCTCCAAGTGAGTCACCTTTGAAATTCCTGTTTTGCTACCCAACCAATTAAAGCAAAAAAATGAAAAAGAAAAAGGAATTGAAGAACAAACGATGAACACCGGATAGAAAAAAATAAAAAATACAACTCGATACATAATGGGATACAAAAGAAAATGTGTTTTGTCAATAGAATTCCCAACCAAAAAATAGCGCCGTTTTTTGAAGGTAACAACCTTCTTCTGAAATAGATGCACAAACGCGCACGCTCTCACACAAATACATAAGATACCTTATCCATGTTCTTTTCTATGCGACTCCCTGCGTCCCTTACTGTTAGTCCTCTTTCCTGTTTTTGGGCCAAAGTGCAAGTCCTCTTTGGACACTCAAATGAGGAAATTTGTAATTTTTTCAAAATTTCCCTTTCAGAAAACTTACGAATATAGACAAAAGTTAGAGTCAAAAGGTTACTTTGGGAATATATGCCTTTTAACTTGGATTGAAAGCCTTCATTGCATGACCCTTACGGAATCCCTTGAAAGGATCGACATTGTGGGGTGGATGGAGTTTCTAATTAGGAATGCATATGATGCCCACTTGCCTTGCGTGTCTTAGCTTCGAGTCGTAAAGGTGTGGTTCTTGGGCTATACTTCTCTAAGAATCAACCTAGTTGTATATGATGAAATTTAAAAACTAAGTTCAAAACTGAAATGTATTGAACTGGCCCCCTAGAAACATGAGAAGAAAGAACGAAATTCCAGATATCTAAAGCACTATATCAAGATTGAAGCGTTTAAGTAGACAATTACTCAAGTGAAGTACAAATATATAAGGCTAGGTTGTGAGTGTGTGACTTTGCGTGTGACAAAAACAGTTGCCTCCTTTATCTTTGTCTGACCTAGCCTCCAAGAACGTAGCTTACAAACTTGTAGAAAATCATTGATAAGTCCTTCAAATAATAAATACTATCACCAATTAGCCCAATAAACTTATTTTGTTATTGTATCCCCAGTTATTTTTCCTTCCAAACATGTAATGTTTCCCATCCGTGTCTATGACATTTGTGTCTCTCAAGTGTCATAGGTATTTTTGGTTTTTTAACGAATAGAAAGTAGGGATTATACGCGTTTGGATGAGTGTTAGACATGCGCGAGGGAGTTTCCAACTAGTGTTGGTGTCTGATACGTGTTTGACGTAAGAACAACACCTTCTAAACTTGGGCATATTCGTTAGTCATAGAATAAGATCATCTCAGCTTCGAGCTCCGTAGCTGTTTCTAGGGTTACCTTTCGTACTTTCTGCATATAAATATTTTGAAATCTTACCATACTTCCGACGATCGTAATAAGCTTTGTAACTTTTGTCAACAGATGGGGATTACCACTCTGGACTCTTCTGTTGCGGGTCTAGGAGGTTGTCCATACGCCAAGGGAGCTTCCGGAAATGTTGCCACGGAAGACGTGGTTTACATGCTTAATGGACTTGGTGTGCAAACCAATGTTGATCTGCAAAAGCTCTTATTGGCTGGGGACTTCATAAGCAAGCATCTAGGCCGTCCTTCAGGTTCCAAGACCGCCATTGCCTTGAGCCGAATGACTGCCGACGCCTCCAAGATATAGAAATTGAGCTTATATAGTGTTATACTAATTGGAATATTACGCATTACGCATGAAGGGGGGATTTTATATGGGAAATGATACACACTCTCCTTTTTAAAATCCACCCTCCAATTTTTGTCTTTATCAACATGAATTTACAATGTTGCCCTTGGATGTGTGCAGGAGTGTATTGAGAAAAGGACAACATAGTAAATTCATCCGGATAAAGACAAAAAAAGGAGTACGAATTGTAAAAAGAGAAGTGTGAAAATCACTTTCCTTTTATATATGTCACGCCTTTTTGTAATTCGTTTAATGGGGCATATATATACGTATGGAATAAAAGAACTGGAAGCCACAGCTCTAATTACTATGTTCGAAACCGATACTACTCATCGTTTCAAATCTTTTCCATCTTTGAGGAGAAGTATCTGGTAGTAGAAAGTATAGAAGATTAAGTTTTCGTTTCAGCATTTGAGGTACGTCACCGGACATGGTGCATTCACAAGTTTTGTTCCAACATGTTGAAGTGCATTTGAATCTAGGCGAACGGCGACACTCTTGGCAGTCCCTCTCCCTATCTCTCATTCTCTCTCCGCAAGCGCGTGCGAAGGAAATACGTAAAGATCCGATAAGATGGTTCCTTGGGGGACTCTGTTAACCTTTGATTTAAAGTTGAGCTAATCTTTTGGCAGTTTCTAGCCTTAGAGCTACTTATGCGAGTGTAATTTCAGGATCCTTAAATCATTTCTTGTATAGATGGTTTCTTTTCTTTACCTATGATTTCAAAATTTTCCTTTTAATTTGCCACCCAAAAATTTTGGCCAAGATATTGACTATATATAGAGCTGAAACTTGTGCCATTTGCCCCTCAAAGGTTTATATTTGTAGTCATTGAGTTGACACTGAGAAGGCCATGGATCGAACCAGAGACGAACATCTTTCCGGTAGTCCCCTCCCATCGCCATCGCTGGCTAATAAGATCACGAGCCCAGGTAACTGTTATCCATGCTCACCCCAGCATGCCAAGGACGTTGAAGGGAAATACTACCTTTGAAGATTTTCTTGAAGAAATAACTCTTCTTAGAAATGAGTTTTCATTTCAGTACATCTGTGAGTCCTACACCCCGTCCACCTAGGTTTTGCGCAGTTTCTTCCACCCCGTTCACTTTACATTTGCCCAGTTTCTTCCACCCCATCCAGTACGACACGATAATCTAGCAAAAACTAAACCGATCTTTTTTTTCTTGTTTCGGGAGAAGAAATATTCAAAACCAATTGCACTACTGAGAGTTTCATGGGCTCTCTCCAGAAAAGATTTCACAAATGAATGGATGGTTCTATTTGTGAAAGAATTTTTATTCCTTTAGACAACTAATCAACAAATGTTTCTTTCTTCTTCTTGTGGAATTCTCTTTTTCAGTTACTGGGCATTCCACTGACCTCTCATCTTAATCGCAAACCAAAGCAGAAGAACAAGTCCATCCAAAATGCACCAGCCCCACTGTCATGGCGGCCATAAGTTGCCGGATAATTTTCATCCATGATTTACACCAGCATCAATAGGTCCCTTAATACAACTCGATCACAGATAGTCAAGTATTTGAACAAAATAAAACGCTTGTACCCAACACACAAGGTTTCAGGTTAAAACGTGATGTAAAGGAGATAACAAGCACATAGACTTGCCATATATTTCTTTACCAACCCTTTCTTTTCTCCCAAAAACGTTCTGCAAGAAAAGCGTTAAGGTGCGATCACATTTAGGTAACATTTACCGCAGCGACTTAGATGACACTCCTCACAATACTTTTAGTGACCAGACTGCATCTGATAAGTGCATGCTATGTTTCATATCAAATCACACTCAAATCCGGTAAACATCGGTATTAGAAAGAAAAGTACCCGGGAAAAGAAGAAGACACTATAAATTTGAAATTGGTGAGGCAGAGGCAACACCCAGTTAACCATCTGAAGCCCGTCCTTCAAAGCAGCTAACACCTTGAATAAAGCTAGTCTATATTTCTGGGGTACTTAGCACCATATAAATCAACTCTCTAAAGCAGGCAGCAATAAGTTCTCATGAACATTCAACCAATACAGTAAACATCGAAATAAGTAGTTCACATAATGCTCGATGTGCTAAGCAAAAGATCAGTGGGAGAGCCATCCGGTGTTACAGTCATCACAACCCAACACTAGAGATTTCAAAAACATAATAGTTGTAACAGCTTCAAATTTGAACTACAATGTCTTTCTGGGGATATGAACAACAATACTCAATAACAAGTAACTAAATCCCAGAACCTTGATATGAGTTCAGAAACTTACTGGCAGCATCCAAACTCAATTCTTCATACACCTACATGATTGATCAAAGACAAGACAAAAACTATTAAGTCCATCAGAAATACCAAATTCATGGAATCATGTTTAACAAATAACAAGGACAAATTTAATCTCTGAATCCTACTAAGTACGTACAAGTTTCTTGTGAATTCTTTCAAAAGCTTTGCAAAATCTTTCCGCTTCTACTGGGCCCACCTATAACATAGAACAAAAGTTAGTTGTCTGTGAACCTATGACATAGAACTAAAGTTAGTAGTCTTAACATCATCTTTTGCAACATGATTCACCCTGTTGCTAACAAGATTTAATACATGGAAGGAGCGAAATGGAAACGGGAAACAAAACTAAAATAAATACAAGAGAGCGAACCGTTGCATAACAAACTTTAAAAGCACTGAAGCTTCATTTCAAGAAATCAGAGATTTGTGATTTCACACTCCAATTTAACTATCGACTTACCCTCCACGCACTCGACAAACCGACTTGTCCTCAACGATTCCCTTTCATGGCTTTCTATTCACGGCCAAAGCTGTGTCACCACCAGTCTTCCAGTGTAAATTACACTATCTTATACTTGGTTCTGAAAATCTTATTCTCTGTCCTTTGTCCCTGTCAAAGCTTTTTCTTACTACCAGTCCGAAAGTCTTTAAACTGGTAAAATTATGAGATTGGAGTAGCCCATCTATGAGAGTTTGAAACACAGACTAAAATCCCCTATCATAAATATGCTGTCCACACTCATCTTTATTCTACTTGCGAAAAAAAGGAAAATACTATTAGTCAACAAGCACTGCCAGCGGCCCAGCTTTCCTGCTTCAACAAATTAAGTAGAAAGGAGCCCCACCCAAGACCTAAACTAGGAGATGCCCAACACCAGGTGTTACACTGTGTTGGACCAGGCTAAGACCAGGGCAATATCAAAACAACCTCGCGTCACCTAACCTGGAGAAATTTCTTTCTATCTAGAGGCTGCCACACGTAATCACTTGTAGACCCATGAAATCATATCTATCTCATCTTGTTAGCTCATAATATGAATAATTTAGCGGAGAAAAATCCACAGTATTGTTTCACAAAGATTAGAAGATCATATTCCTGCTAGAGATGTGCTACGTCAATCCTCATATTTCTAATACAAGAAGCAACTAGGGGTTATACAATAGAAGACCCAAGCATGCTCTAAACATGGGCTTGGGATAAACATTAGACAAAGCTCAACACAATTATATTGAGTCATCTTCCAAATTGCAGCATGCAGTACACCTCTTCCAAGCATATGTTCTGCTAAATTAAAGGCCAACAAGTGCATCAATATGTTAATCCATGCCTTTGGTCACATTTCAACCGACTCTTTTTGGTCTTTCATGAATGGGTTGGTGTCCTTGAGGAATAAGGGAATGCCTCACTTATCTCACCTCGTTTTGAGGAATAAACAAGCATCAATATTCTTTTCTGAAGGGGTCAAATCAATCAGGTGTTCTGCAAACTCTGAATTTCAGCATGACCCCCAAAACGTATTGGAAAATTCCACGTTTAGTATTCTGCCTTCAAAACCAGATGATTACAAGGTCAGTTTTGGGTGTGCTGATTCAAAATCCTATGAATTTTAAGATTCGTGCTCGTTGGGAACTCTGTAATATAAAGAATCCAAGATACTAACAAATGAATAGGTTTTACTGAGGAATTTGTTAATCCACTCTGTTTCCAATTCTCTTCCAAGAATTGAAATTTCCACATACGAATACATCATGGTGTTTAGAACATAGGCCATTCAGATATCCCATTGAATTTGACAGTTCATCTTTTTTACCATACCATCACAACTAAGATGAGCTGCATTAGTTACATAACAGAAATTTGACAATGGCTCTGAGGTCTAGCAAGTAACAAACAAACAATTTGAGCTATAGCTTGATACACCATTGAAATATCACTGAATGGCTCCATCCAATTATCCTACTTGAAATACCAGCAGCATCTTACCAAATCAAGGAAAGGACTAAACTAGGATATGAACAAACAAACCTTATCAAGCAAAGAAACTTGACAAGTCGAAGGCTTTAATAGTTAAAATGGCTATAATAGCTTAACAAGAAAAGAAACTGCTACAACCACTCTTATGAATCTTACCTTCTTTTCTGCAGCCATCTTTAGTTTCCCCCAAAATGCATCTGCACGGACACATTCGTGTAACCATGTTAATTTAATTTCAACATCAACGCGCAAAAGCAGAAAGAAGTGTGTGCAAGCAACCTAAAATATCGATATGCTTCCGGTTGAAATAAAAGTACAAGCAAAAACAATAGGCCAGAGTGAATGCGATAATAATGGATACACACATCGGAAAAAAGGCTGAAGACCAGATTTCAATTAGCCATGCATTATTGACTCCAAGAATTGTTCGTTGAGGCAGGGCTCCATCAGGACCAGAGATAATTATCAAAAATATCCAATGCAATATATTAGTTCACAGACTACACGTATTACTCTCTGGTCCACTGATCGAACAACACATAAGATCCATCAACAGAAAGTATGATAATTTTGCAAGAAAATATTGTTTTAAAACAAGACTCAATTACCAATTGAGCCCATTACTGGTTTCTAGGTGTGAATGGATGCTTAAATCTCATCATGAAACAATTAGGAAAACACATATGGCATTGGCAAGAGACCAAAAAACATGATATTGAATTATAAGATACCGTGTTGCTCAACTCCTTGAATTGCAATTTCCTTTCCATCTGTGCCATGCCATGCATCCTGCCATTCCTTTTGCTGTTGAGAAAGGTTAAAAGTTAAAATGTAAATGCAAGCAGTGAAATTGACTCAGAATGTGTCAGAAAATTGCAAACTTTAGTCTACAACCTCATTCTGTGCTGTTTGAGCAGTCGATTGTCTTGCCGATAATGAGTCCGCCTACAAGTATAAGAGAAGATGCTGGGAATAGCACACGGAGGAAAATATACACTGTGTATTACAGTATTCCTTTTTGAATACCTACTAAAGTTGCACAACATATATTGCAAACCAGAACTATTTAAGAAAAAACTTATATTATTTCTTCAATGAGGTCCTTTCGCAGTGAATTCCTCAAGTGATATTTACTATACAAGAGTTTCGCATAAAAAAGGGTTCAAAATACATATATATGTTGTTTTGGTTGTGAAATTTTTCTTTATTGGAGATCTCTAATCTCTTCAAGTGTTGTGTTTGAATGCTTCCGCAAAATTTCATGCTCCTCACAAGAATTGACAATTTTTGGCAAATCCAACTTATCTTGGAAAATTAATGTGCTGTATCTGCTTATTTCAATGTAACTTCAGTTTAGATACACTTCTTTCCACAGAAAACTAGAGACCAACCAATAAGTCCATTCGAGCATGATTGTGTACACTATAACCAATCAAAAGCTTAGCAAAAGATATCAAAGATGCAAGTTTTTCTTTTTCTTTTGGATGAGTAAACTCTGTATTGTTATATGCAACCAGTTTATCCACTGAACCTGATCAGATCTCGATATAAATGGCTACATATCGACCACCATGCATAAAGACATGCCACTGTTTAATTTTCCCAATTTGAAGCGAACTAGGTGGGCACAAGTTTGAAATATGCTCAAAAAGTCAAAACCATACACAGTCAACTGTTCATTTAAACCTCAAGCCTAGAAAAAATTGCTGCCTAGGGTTCATTGAACTAAATCAACCAATCTCATAAGACTTTCTACCGTGGAAGAAGAACCACTAGATTTTATCTCCATCAAAACATAATAAAGACCTTGCTTTGTTCCACTGAGGAGATTGAAATGTTTTCGTTCGTAGAGATTTGAGGACGGTGCATAAACTTCCTGATTGCATTGAGTTTTTTCTTTTTTCTGGAAATGCAGGGTCTCCCTGGCCAAATTGCACATACTTTGGACTAATCCCTGCAGCCCTTTTCACGTTTACAGGTGAGGTGACCCAAGTGTTGCTGGCAACAAGAACCGAACATGAGACCTTCGGAGGGAGCAAACCCTAAACCCCGCCCGTTCAGTTGCACGACAAATATGTGAAAGGATGGGAAAATCAACTTTCATGTAACTTTCTGGGTGTTCAGAAAGTTACTGAAAAACACTCTTGCTAAAAGGAAAGAATTTTTAGTTTTCCTGCAAGATATCTTGTTACGAGGACACGCACAACACAGTAAATATTTATTTTTCTTTACTTCACCCCACCCCACTTTTCTTGAGAATTCATTTTCCGCACAACATTCTTGATAACTGAACGGAACCCAAGTTTCAATATTGAGTTAATTGGAGAAGAAGACAACATGCTCATGGAATCAATGAGATCATTTTACTCAAATACAAAGGGGCACAGAAACAAATCACAATAACACGCAGCTTTCGAACCCAAAACAGAGAATTTCTCCAAGTATGCATACAGCTATATACAGGTACTAGATAGATACGAAGGAAGGAGAGGGAGAAGTTTACGTGATAATCGCGGGTTCGAACGACTGGGAAGAGATTAAGGACGCGTTGAAATTCGAACTCGTCCATGTTGTTGGCTAGGAGTATTCCTTTGCTAAAATCTTAGGTCGTCGAGCTCGAATTGGTTTGTGTGATGTTTTCACGAGGTGGCCGTGGTCTATGGGAATGGATGGAAATTGGCCTGATACGTACACAACTCCCGAACACAGATCCAACCATACCCCTCTCATACGTACACAATCCCGGTTACAATTGCGTTCGGAGCCAAACACAGATCCAACCATACCTCTCTTGTACGTACACAATCCCGGTTACAATTGTGTTCGGAGCCGAACACAGATTCAACCATATGCCTCTCATACGTACACAACTCCGGATACAATTGCATTCAGAACCGTTTGATACAAGTGAATCTATGCGTATCGAACGGCTTGAAACACAGTGATGCCCGGAGTTGTGTTGTATGCAAAGCATTTCTCAAAATAGATGCGGAGTCCATCGTGTGTATACAGAAAGTTTGTATTTTTAAAACAAATTGTCCACATATCACAATGTAGGACCCACTTCTCCCGAACACACAGATCCAACCTTACATCTCTCATATAAGTGTGTCCCACATATGAGATCTAGAAAGTCTATGTACACAATTCTCTCAACCGCAACTCCGGACACAATTGCGTTCAAAGCCGTTCGATGCATGTGAATCCATATGCATCGAAACAGCTCGACACACAGTCGTGCCTGGAGTTGTGTTATATGCAAAGCATTCCTCAAAATATACGTGTCTATAGAAAGTTTGTACACACATACATTTTTAAGACAAATTGTGCACAGATCACAGTGTGGGACTCGGAGTGGATCCCACACAAACAATCTGATTCGTTCATTAAATGTAAAATATTTTTTCAAGGGTTTTTGCAGAAAATCAGCTCAATTTGATCCCTATAAGTGCTCGATTCAATCATCTAATTTTTCATTATTCTAAAGGAAAAGTTAGATCATTGAATCGAGCAACTATAGGTATCGGATTGAGTTTATTTTTTTCAAGAACTCTTGAAAAAATATTTTACATTTAATTAATGAATCAGATAGTTTGTGTGGGACCTGTATTGGGCTCCACATTGTGATCTGTGCGGGATCTTTTTAAAAAAGGTTTGTGTGAGCAGCAGTTCTCACGTGTATATGAGAAGCGTGTGGTTGGTGGGACCTAATATTTTCCATTGGCTGGTCCAACCCTGACTTCGACTCGATCTGGGTAGGTTTTGTCAAATTTTTAGGTATTGGGGTGGGTTTGGGAAAAAATTTAAAAAATTCCGATAAGATATCGGATAAGGTTCGGGTTGATGCTAACCCACTCCGCTACCCGGTCCGAAACATTTTTATGTATAATAATACGGTCCCGCTAATAAGTGCCCCTGGGGCAATACTTTAGGTGCAATAATTTACCCACATAAATGAGTTGTGTTTATGGGAACTAACAAAACATCAATACCATTAGCCATTATTCTCTATACTAGTTATAAATATTTATAAAACCTATTCGTAATGACAATTCCCTTTTAAAAGTTAGGTAGGTGAAAGGTTTTCAAACAGAACAAAATTGTGAAGGCCATGGAGAGGGATTGAATCATTTTCCCGTAGCAACTGTAACTTGTTTTTTCAAAAAAAAAAAAAAAAGATTTTCTTAGTTTGAACAAAATCCCTTTCAAATAGGCAACAGATTGAATAATATTAGTATTGAGTAAAAAAAATAACTTTTTAAAATTAATTTAGGATCCCTTTTAAAAAATTAATTTTTAAAATTTTCTTCCAAAATCAACACTTTTCTTCCAAAAATTTTAAAATTAAAATTTTTTCTTCCAAAACCAACACTTTTCTTCTAAAATTCGATATATAAGATATATGGAATAGGGGTGGTATATGAGCGATGATACACGTCAAGACTAATCCTATCTCTTCTCTTCTCTTTTCCTCCCAACTTTGGCGAAGGGTTAGGTTTATTTTCTAAAAAAAGGTCTCAATGTATTGATACTACAATATGTGATATTGTTGTTCGCATTTTATTTAAAATAAAAATAAAAATGTGGTGCATTAAGTTTCATAAAGGAAAAAATAATTTTTAAGCATTGGACCATTGGTGTAATTGGTATTTAAATTGTTCCTACTGTGATAGTTAATGCAAGTTAGTGGAGCTAATAATTCATTGCATGGGAACTAACCATTTGCTAAATTCTAAACTCCATTAATACACTCAAACTTGTGCCCCAGGGCCATCGATTAGCAGCCATAATAATATATATACTTGGTTTACCCTAATACTTTTCTCATTATACTAAAAATTATAATTAGGCCCTAAATATGTTATCGTTATGCTAAAAGAATCATAATATTTTTTTTCCTTGACTTACATTACTAAAATACCACCTCATATATAACTATTTTTTCAATCTATTTTTTTAGGTTAAATAACATGGAAGCACCCGCAAATTACCCGAGCGGGGTTAAGGCCGTGTTGTACACTTGTACTTTTGGATCGGGTGATATCCTCTCTTAGGTTGACTCCTTCCTAAAGTATTAATGTTGTTCATGTCTTTTTCGGTATAAATTATTTTCCATAAGTTTTTGTATAGTTTTTTTAAATTTTTTTGGGTTAATCATTCTCCTCAATGAGATGAATTAACAAAAGTATACAAAATATGAATTGAAGTTTTAAAAAATGTTTAGATAGCACAATATTAAAGACAAAAAAGATAGTAGTTCAAACTTTTATGGTCTTCGGTAAACTTTTTTTGCTTGAGGTATTAAATAAAAGCAACCATCTGAAATGTTATTTTTTATCCAAGCCGGCCATTTTTTAAGAATTTTTTTTGCATAATTTGTATACAAAAAATATTAAGTTTCCGTATGAAAGGGGGGATTTAGGAAGTTTTCTTTCCTCGTCTGTTTCAATTTATTTATTTTTGGCAAATATGTTTCAATTTTTATTTTTTTATTCTCTCTGTGTTTTGAAGTGTTTCCTTTCCGTCCTCCATTCCATTTCATTTCATTCGTTACAATTGCCATAATTATACCATCGAAAACTATGTATGGTAACAGATCCCAAATCTATGCCCGGTGTGCAGATGCTCTTGGAACCTATTCCGGATTTCAAAAAGTTAATCGGAGCCATTCATTTTGTTTAAGATATTCTTTTTAGATTCCCTACATATTTCCCTTGAGTGTATTGGACCTATTGACATACACGGTTGATATGTAAGGTGGTTGCCTTGTTGACAACTTATTTCAATCGGAAGAGCATAGGAAATCGAAGTCAAATCACGTAAAAAAATCATTTCTTTTCGTAAAAAAAAAAAACATATAGTATCATTAATTTTATTTTGGACTTTATAAAACTAAAAAAGTGTAAGGAATTAAGGGATGATATGCGTCACTCTTACGGCTCTTCTCACGAAAAGTCATTTTTCGTTGCCCCTTTGGACTTACAAACTCTTTGATGACTTTTTGTCACGATCATTTTTGTTAATTTTCTCTTAATTCTTAATAGATTGAGGTTAAAATTTGTACATTACATCATTCGTCTAGATGAGAGACCTTGAAGTGTCCAAAAAGTTAGGTCAAAACTCAAAAGGGATAGTGTAGTTATTTTATTTGTGCTCGTTTATTTCCCAAAAAGCAAAGGAAAGGAAAGTGACTGAATTTTTTCTTAGTGATTTTGGAATCCATGATTCTAAATCAAATTGATCAAGATTTCAAAAGCAGCCATGAGATCTCTATATATAAACGAGGGGATTTAGGAAGTTTATTTTCCTCCTTTGTTTCCAATATTTATTTTATTTTAATTATATTATATTTGTTTTTGAAGTGTTTCCTTTCCTTCCTCTTTCCTTTATTTCTTTAAGTTCGCTTTGGATCTTATTTCTATATTAATTTCGTTCACTACAACTTCCTTAGTTAGAGTATTCACAATGCTATAATCAAAAGTA
>BPLS01000274.1:1235872-1273248 GCA_019656275.1 Rhododendron kiyosumense | reverse complement strand
AAAAGTTTTTAAAGTTAAAAATGTTGATGCAAAATATGGCTCACAATACTATAATCAAATTTAACAACCTCCTTAGAAATAATCAAAATTTGAGTTTTGGATAACCAAAATTAGCAATCTTTTGACAATAATCAAATTTAATAAACCCTACATATTCTCAATCAAATACACCAATCATTATACAAAAATGTTCTATCTCTCTTCCCCTTTCCACTCTCTTTTTTTTTTGAACAATATTTTCGGAAAAAAAATATTTTAATAATTTTTATTGGAATTTTTTTTTTGAAAATAGTTTTTTTCCAAAAAAAAGTTTTATTAATAAACCCTTCATATTCTCAATCAAATACACCAATCATTATACAAAAATGTTCTATCTCTCTTCCCCTTTCCACTCTCTTTTTTTTTGAACAATATTTTCGGAAAAAAAATATTTTAATAATTTTTTTTGGAAAACAATTTTTTAAAAATAGTTTTTTTTTCCAAAAAAAAGTTTTAAAAACTATTTTCCGTTTCTAGTAAATAGTTTTTACTCCCTCCGTCCCAATTTACTTGTCACAGTTCTATTCCAACCGGAAAAAAGAATTAGTTATATCTTTAAATTGGTAATGAATTTTATATCCAATATGGATCTTATTTGATAGATCTCGATTTGTTCTATAATACAGTATTTTCAAAATTACCTAAAATATTATAAATTACAAGATATAATCAATAGAAAAGTGGCACGAATTCCAAAAAGTGACAAGTAAATTGGGACGGAGGTAGTATTAGTTTCAAAACTATTTTTAGATAAATTATTTTCTATTGTTCACATTTTTTAGTTTTTTATAATTTGAAAAGATGATGTGACAAATTTTGATTATACCATTGTAGATATCTATGTTGCTAACCTTAACAATCTCTTAAATGAATAATCAAAAGCTGATGTGGCAATTTTTGGTTATCAATTTTTGGTAATAGCATTGTGAATACCCTTATTAGTTGTTCTTAAATAAACAGAGAAGCAAATTAATTAGTTTCTAATTTAGATTGTTGTTACTATATTGTATTTCACCCTATATATAAATACAACAAAACTATTTCTCCAAAAAAAATACTAAAAACCCTAGAATTACTATTTCCCTTGATACTGTTGATTGCTTACAAAAAAAAAACAGCCATGGCCGCACCCATCGCTTTGTTCTTTTTAATTGCCGTAGCATCGATGCTTTCGAATTTTAGTGGCTCAATGGTTAATGCAAACAGTGAAGGGGATGCTCTGATTGCCTTCAAACAAAGCTTGTCTGATCCAACCAATGCCTTAATGAACTGGGATCAAACTCTTGTTGATCCCTGTACTTGGTTTTTTGTCACATGCAACGACGCTAACCAAGTCACCCGACTGTATATATTTCCTTCTCTCTCTCTTATTTTTTTTTCGTTTCTTGAATCCTTTAAACTTATTTAGTGGCATTTGAAATTGGAAATATACTTTGGTCTTTAATTCTGGTTTTATTTATAACTGGAGCAGATGCATGCATATGCAAGTAAAAGCTATAGTTTTCATCATATCAGGCTTTCTTTTCTAATTTCATCTTTAACCAAATAAGAATTGTCCTTTATTTTCTTGTAAGTAGTTTCTTCATGTATTTAAGCAAGTATAATATAATAACGCACTTGAAATTTGAGTGGTGCTACGCCCACCGCTCTGTTTCACTACTCAACATCTCACCATCCGTCTCGACAATCAGATTCATAAAATAATAATAAAAAAAAACACTTCCCTGGAAAAAGTTATTTTTTAAAAATCCGGTTAACTCTTCCCTGAAAAAGTTGTTTAAAATCCAGACCTTCCAAAACACTTTCAGATGACAAGATTGAGAGCGGTGGGAGGAGCAGTGAATGTTGAGTGGTGGGCGTCGACTTTTTGAAAAATTAATATGGTATGTTTCTTGTCATACATATTGTGACATTTATAATTTCCCAATCTATGTGCAGGGACTTGGCATCTCGAAGACTAGCTGGTCACTTAGTTCCTGAACTTGGGAACCTGCAATACCTACAATCCCTGTATGCCAATCCTCAACGCTTAATCTGTTTTCCAACAAACTCGGGGACCCTATAGACTATAGTGCAGTGCGCGATTCGAACCGTCCAGAAGTGATTGTAGAGATGAACTTACGATTCTGATCGCTCAATACACTCCTGTAGTGCACCACTTGCGTTATAGGCTCTCTGGGTCTTGTAACATACATGAATAGTAGTTTTTTGTAAACCGAATCGAACTGATTATTATTATTTTTATTTGGGTAGGGCACTTTACAACAACCAGCTTCAAGGAAGTATACCCACTGAATTGGGAAATTTGAAAAGCCTTGTTGACTTGCAATTACAAGACAACAATCTCACAGGAACCATCCCACCTTCATTGGGAAACCTCAAGTCCTTGGTACTCTTGTGAGTTCAGTCCAAGTTCAATATGTGAATTTCTTATTTTCCATGATTTAGTTTGATTTTTTGATTTCACTTGTTATGTGAATGATATTTTTTCTTGGTTATTTCTAGACGGCTCAGTAATAATCGCGGCTTAAGCGGAAATGTTCCGCAGGAAGTTTCAAACCTTCGAAATCTAAAAGTCTTGTAAGTCAGCTAATTTATGCTTCTTCTTTTCTTTTTCTTTTTTTTTTAGCTTATGAAAATCTTAAGTGAGCTTGTTTATATTTTCACTGACATAATATTCATTTCTTTTTGATATCTTCATATTGCTATCTTTTAATATTATTTTTTCACTGTACTTCGTGGGTGCAGGGATGTTAGCAACACCAACGTGGTTGGATCATCGACCCCCAGGACCAGAAGCCCACCAGCACCAGGGGATGATAATATCCCATTGAAGAACATGGCCACACCAAGTCTTGGCCTCTGCAGATTATTTTTCTTATTGCCAATTGTGGCTACCCTATCTTGCTTGTTTTAGATTTTTCTTGTCTAGGTATTTATATTTATTATTTCCGAATACTAACTAATACCATAAAACCTGTATACGAAATGAGCCATAAAACAATGTCATAAAACAATCAACAAATTGAATGACAAAACGCACAAACCCATGAATCCCATAATTCGTGATTAGCCGCAAACAATGTTTTTAAATCAGGATACGTATTTCACTTATATAGTTCGTATCGAGATACGTATCATGTATCTTGAGATGCGTTTGTTAGAAGAGTAGGAGTTTCTATCGTGTAGTTCGACAATATTTTTGCAAGAGGGAGAATACTAAAGACAAAGGTGGGGGAGGAAAGCATTTGTATTGCATTTGAACTCAAATTTTTTTTGGCTTGGTACAAAATGGTTAGAACCCATCCCTATTTATATTACCCAATGAAAAACTCTAGTACAAAGATATTTTTATACAAGATAAATTTTGAAATAATTCAAAAATTATACATAGACTAATTCTCACAAAAAACCTCTAGATATTTCACAAGAATATTCTAGAGCTTTTAAAGTTTCTAAAAACTAAATATTTATATATATTTTTTGATAATATCTATCATATATGAGTTTTGTCAAAATATTAAATTTTTATGTTTCAACAATGTTAATCATAACTAAAATATAATTAAGAAGTAGATACACCTAATAACACCAACAAATTATGTTTACATTTAAAAAAAATTTAAGATGCAAAATTTTAAGTCTCTCAACTGGGGCCTATTACATTAAGGCTTTATGTTCCCTTTGTTAAGAAAAGAAAAGCAAGACAAAATACAATTGAAGTATGATTCTTACTTTTATACAAGATCTTAAATTTCTATCAAAGGGTTTGAAAGATACCATAATTAAATCAAACGCTTAGATTAATACATTTGGAGTTCCGTTTCTTGAAATACGGTCTAACTCTTTTCGAATTCGAATAAGTAATCGTAGGATACGTACAGAATTAGAATGCGCATATAAATCGTAAGATACACGGTCGAATCGTAAGATTTTTATACAAAAAGGATACATGATGAGATACGATTCGTTCCCAAGAGAGACGATACAAATCATAAGATACGCATCGTGCATCGTAGGTTTTTAACAACTATGATCACAAATATGCATAAACGATCATAGCGAAAATGATCCAGAAAGACGCACGTTATCTTGCGAAATTATGAGCTTCAACTACGAATGTTTTGTTTAAAGTGATTAAAAAAAAAAAAAAACACTACCAAAGATAAATCATCGGTGCAACAGTTCAAATTTTGTTCCTCTAGAAATCAACCATCAGTGTAAGCTCAAGTGATACGTCCAACTTTTGTTAAACTAATCAAAGTGTGGTATTTATCGGACAGGTAACAAGATGAAACACAATGATTCTACGTCATGAGCAGCAGTTTATATCGGTCTCACATAAAAGGCTATTTGAGAACTTCAACTTGAATGCAAAATAGCAGCTTCCTGAACTTAATAAAGTCAGACAAATACCGAAGCACCAGGTGAGGTTAAGAGAGAGAGAGAGAGAAGGTAAATAGAGGGTGAACGTGATCTGTTTACCAATAGTAATTTCACCATTTGGGTTTTCTTTCAACGGCGCTTTTTACCACCACCCTTTTTCTTTCCCTTCTTTCCGAAGCCGCCTTTCTTCTTTCCGGGGTTGTCAAAGCCTGCACTTAAAGTGTTGATGCTGCGATCAAGTTCTCTAGTTGCACCCGGTTTCAGTAAATTTTTCACATTCAGAACACCGTTTCTGAAATACCCTTCTGTTGACTTCAGCACCTTGTTCTCAGGCCTACGCTTCTCCGTTGCTCATTTAGAACCATTGCCAAGCATCCCTCCGAATCGTCCTAGTACCATTCTCTAAAAAGCTATAATAGTTAGCACTCCAGATTGCAAATGACCAACAAATAGTAGAATTGACAAGAAACTGTGAGACATTAACCACCTCTTCTTGTAATATCTGGTCTCTTTCTTTTTGTTTCTTCATTGTTACTCGTGCTACACTTAGGGGTAATCTCTGGTTCTTTGGAGGCTGTGTCAACAGAAAAATAGAAACTCTTAAAAACAAAAACCTTAAACAGAGTTATGTCAAAAAACCAGACTCAGGAAAAGAAGTTTTCACCTTTCCACCCAGAGCAACAACCTTCCTGTTTTCCAAATCCTTCCTATCTTTCCATGTCATATGTGAGGAGCCTGAAATGTCGTGACAGTAAGCAAACCAGAAAAGTAGCAAGTATAATTCGACTACTTAGATGCAAATACAAACAATACCTCTCTCGCACGAATTTGGAAGGAATTAAAACAACCGGTTTCTACTGTTCCTATATCCTACCACTAAATGAAACACTTAAAATTCTAAACTTGTTATTCACAAGTCATCAGATCTATACATTTTTACTTGATTATTGAGGAAAACTAATACAACCATCAAATCGCATTGTACAAATATTTACCCAATGGGTGTGGGCCTGAAATAGCCACCGCTAAGATAAATACTGTTCCATCAGTAATTAAGCTGTCTGTCGAAGTCACCTCTGTAGAAAGATGAAGTACGGCGTCTTCTGACAAAAATACCCTATACCTTCGTATGGGAAGTGGTAACATTGTTGATGCATAGACAAAAAATAAGCATTACCGCGGAAAGATGACAACTAGGAGAAGAGGGCAAAGTTATATGTCCGATATACGCATGTATGCCTTAACATAATGACTGCATAAGAAGAAGAATTATATGTTAATGTATTCATTTTTGTGGTAGGGGAAGGGGAGGACTGCTGCTGTTAGTGAGTTGTGAGAAATAACTATTATCCCACTCAACTTCTGTAACTTGAAGGAAGTCCTGAGAAGTTAAACCATCAGTGTTAACTTCCCTTGCAAAGCTACACCCACGATAAGACTAAATCACAAAGGTATGGGGCCACCTAGCTGTTTCTCATATGTTGTCAAGAAAAGCCAAAACAGAACGAGCAAGCGGGCAGGACGCAGTATTATCTTAAATTTAAGCAAAACATGAAATTTCTCAGGAAAAGAGAATGGGAAGCGGATCTTTCCCCTCTCTTTTTAAGGGGTTTTTTTTTTCCCATCTATTTTGGAAGGATGCATGGCAGTGACCAGAAAAGGCCTCTTGTCATGCAAGTTTCAAGAGGACGTATAATCTAGGGGATCCATTATAGCTTGGTTTCTATAGCAAGAATGTAAAACTACTGAAAATCTCCTAAGAGCGATAAATTTCCTTTCCTCCCTGCTTCCATTACTACCATATGAAGTTGCAGTGAGAACTTAATAGTTAATCCTCTCCATGCCGTGTCAGCTGGAGTGCACTGAAACTAAGAGGCCTCCCGGATGCAACAGCTCAGAGAGGGCCAACCCAGGCATCTTGATAGGATGCAGGCTGTTTTTATGCCGCAGTATAACGATAATTTAAGTCCATGCATCAAAATATGAGACCCAACAATAGGCATCAGGGTGACACCTGTCATAGATGAGTGGTGATAGCTGAACCTGCTGAACAAATCAATTTTTTTCTGAAAATAGATCTCAATATTGTTGTCACTGTTTGCCAAGGGGTTCCACTTCGGCTTGGGTTGCCCAGCCCTACAAGGATGATAGCCTGCTATACCATTGCAACCACCCCAGCACTTTTAATCCGTCTTGTCCCCTGTAAGAAGTAACCATGGAATTGGATAGGTTCCGGAAGCCCCAAAACTATACACTGACAATTCGACAATCCATATCTGTGAGTTTGTAGAAGAGAGTCTTCAGCCACTTACTGTTATAACTTATACAAACTTTATACAATATATTACAGCTAAGGTTCCGAATACCGTACCGGCTAGAGTACTGGATTTCCTGGTACATACCGATACCGGTAAGATATTGAGGAACGCTTCGGATTTATTGCTATTAATGTTATTTTCCCACATAAGAGAATTTATTAGTATAATATACACATTTATTAAAAATAAGATAAAAAGTAGTCCGGAATTTGTCCGGTAGCGACCAGTATTGTCCGGTACTTGAAGAAAAAAATAAATTTAAAAGTTGTTCGGTATTGACCAGTATTTGAGCCGGAACGAAATTAGAGGTGTAGGGTCCCGATTGGACAATACCGGTACATACCGGCCGATACGGTATGAGATTCAAAACCTTGATTATAGCCCTTATATCGATTTGTACTTGGTCTTTAGACTCTTTCTTACTCGTTGAAAGAAACCACAAAGTACATACTTAGGTCGGTCTAAAATGTTAAATGGATTTGTGGAATTTACGTCATCAATAAATACATAGCATATTATTTCATTATGCCAGAAGCAAATTACAATTCTCTTTTTCTTTCTTGAGATTTGGGAAGTTTGAGTTAACTGTCAATTTATCAGATATGGGTATTAATGTCAGTAATGCGACCTTTCCAAAATACTTGTAGGTTCCAAGTTATTGAACGTAACAACTCCAAATGATTTGTATTCCATTTTTTCCACCTAAACCAAATAACCATCTCCTGCTCCCTAGATTAATGCAGATTGACGGTGTAGCACACAAGCACGAGGTTGGAAGGTCCAATGAATATGCAAGGTACCCTCTACCATAACCGTATAGGATTGAGATTAATGCCACTTGACTAAACAGGACAAAAGTACGAGGATGGTACACTTCTAGACATTATTACCGTGATAAGAAGTACAAACCTCAATTAGAGTTGGCAATTTGGCCACATTAAACCAGGGTCTTTAACTCAGGTCATAGCAAAGGATCTTTAACCCTTGAGGTCCAACGAAAAGAAATCTTAACTCCTTAAGTCCTTCCGACCAAACTAGACCAAAATACTCCTACTATTCACTGCGACCTTATTAGTAATTTATCCATCCTAGAAGTAGTGACTAGTGAACAAAGAAATTTATCAGTAGTAAATAGTATAGTGAACAATGAAACCCTTTGTTGTGAGAACAGTGAACAATAAAATTGTCATTAAAACAGTGGATAGTGAAATTTATTAGCCGTAAAGAATATACACTAAAATTTATATGTTCTCTGTAGATTCGGAAAATGTCTCTGGTCTCCAGGTGGCCGGAAGTGATAGACCCCGTTCGTTTTGAGATTTTGGATTGGATTTGTAGCTAATAAATGTAGAGAGAAATAGAGTAATAATTGAAAATAGGGATAATGATCGGAGAGAGATAGAGAGAAAAAATGAGAGTAATGATTGGAGAGAAATAGGATAATGATTAGAATCCAAAATCCAAAACCCTTAAACGAATGGGGTCATAGTGATTAGGACATGGTGGGGGAGGTATAGTACTTAAATGGCGTATCTTCCATGGGTTAGCAAGTAATAAGGTCAACTTGGTCCACAAAATTACTTTCTTTACAATTAGACTAGCACCTCTGGCTTACAAACCCAACCCTAGCCTGATTTTTCATTAAGTTAATGCATGTAAAAGCACCAAACCAGCCATGCAATAGGTTTCACGATCATGAAGTCGAACCCTGAGTCTTCATGAACCCTGCTGTCTTAAGAAGCACAACACTCCCATGAAAGCGTCGTGTCCATGCCAATGTGTGGCAGGTACTGAGACGAACGCCCTGGATATGTATCTGATAATTGAACGTGATTAATGATTATACGTCAAAAGCAAATTTATCACTTTGAACACATGTAAAACCATCTCAAAGAGTCCCCAATCCCATCCAAGAAATCCTCCCTTTGTTTCGATCACAAAAAAAAAAGAAGAAGCACAAATGGATACTATCCACATGGAAACCATGATTGGCAATGCCATACACAGTCATAAACCCCTCCACTGTCCACTTTTAGATTTAGGTCAGCTATTGTAAACCAAAAGGTCCACATCAGGCAAGCTCTTTAGGTGAAGATTTACGTGTTCAACAACAAAGAAATTAGCTTAACGCCTCATGCAAGAGAAAAAGAAAGAATTACCCAGGAACTCAATATCTTTCATAATGGACTTGATGTCCATTTTCCATCCCTTGAAATCCACATCATCTGTCATCATCTCTATCACTGATCCCCCCTTTCTATGATTCATGTGCTTTTTCTTGAACATTTCTCCAATATTTGATTCAGCTGAAAGAAGAACAACAAAAGCAACTCAAGGGAATTCATATAATGTTCCAAGAGGGTTGTGAAAAATACTCCTACTTTATTGATATCCGTGGCTAAAGCCCATTGTGCTTTGGATAATAGCAAAAAGGTGTATTGATATCCGTAAAAATTGCATAGATATCCACCAAAGCTATATTGGAGTTCTAACTGTTTTGTCGTTTGGGTGTGTTATCTTGTGCCCAATGGGCTCACGTTAGTCGGACCCTGAATGAAAAGCATGACAATTTTGGACAATATAAAATGAACTCTGACATTTCAAATATGACAAGTCACTCTGTTTAACATAAACTTCTTGAGTTTAATATTACAATAGTGACTCTGTTTAACATAAACTTCCTGAGTTTAATATTACAATAGCGAAATAACACAGAATACATCCAGTATAGATTAAGAGCAATGAGATATATCAAGCCTACACATTACATACTAAGAAGAAGAAAAAAGTTGAATGCCTTTCACATTAGTTTCTTTTCTACTTTCGATAAAGTTGAATGCTTCACTAAGTGACGGATCATTGAGCACAATAAGGTCAAAATAGACTTCAACGTAGACAGAAGTCACACAAGGTTTATAATATGTATGCTTCCAAAAGTTCCTAAGCACAAGGGGGGAAAAAAATCCTCGCCAAGTTCTTCTATGTGCACTATCAAACTAAGGTCCCTAGGACTAGGGTCTGACGGGAGCTCTGTAACGTTGATTTCTGCGCGTGTTTTGATGGTTGAAATTTATCTGCTCCTTTATGGAATGAGATATTTCTAATAGTGATTTTCGTTTGTGGTATTTCTTCACGACTGTTTTTTAAAAAAATGGTTATCAAATGCTTGCCCTAATTAGGGAAGCAATCAAACAACTCTAATACAAGCAATCAAGCTTCCATTAATCCAACTCACAATCGCACACATACATACATACATACACACAGTGAGAGATAGAGGGAGGCACAAATCAGAGAGGGAGAGAGAGATACCGGATTAATCGGAGCAAGAGGCCGCCGTTGTCGAGAGAACCCGAGCCTGGCGACGAGGCGCCGGTGTCGGAATTGGAATCGCCGAACTGGGCGTGGGTGAAAGTAGAAAGAGGTGAATAAAATTGGGGGCGCGGGTGTACTTTCGAGACAGAAATTGGGTGCAGTTGTCTACAGTTTAATTTCCAATTACTTTTTTTTTTTTTTGAACAGAATTACTTATATTTTGATTAAAAAAAAGTGTAACCATTTGTATTCTAAAATGAAATTATTTCATCCTAAAATTAATAGTAAATATCAATTTATTCCAATTAATATGAAATAAATTAATTTTGAACATTAACAAATCAAAGTGGGGCAATTAAGTTATTTGACATCTAATCCATCATATTCACCTTCCACATCTTCCTTCTCAAAAAATCATCCAAACACGTTATTACAAATTCACCCTTCTTAAGAGGTGGGGTCACCCTTCTTAATATATCACCACTCATCATATATTCACCTTCAAATCCACCCTCATTCTATATCCATTCAAAATAAATCCTCCATCCAAACGAACCATAAACGAGCGTTGGAATCTGTTTGGAAATTGAGAAAAGAAAGAAAGGCAAAAATGATTATAAGAAAGAAAATGTAGAGAGAGTTGAGAGAAAATATTACTCCCCATTCGTTGTTCTCAAACTTTTATGGCAGTTTGGAACTTGTGGTAAAAAAAGAAAGGAACGAAAAATATTTAAGAGAGAAAGTTGGAGAGAAAATATGAGGAAAACTGAATTCATTTTGTTATTTTCCCTCCTATTCCCATAGAAATTCATTTTGTTATTTTCCCTTCCCTTTCACAAGTTACAAACAAAAGCCTTAGGTTTATTCTCTCTTTTTCACTAACCCAAACAAAAGAAGAGAGTTTTCTTAATTTTCTCTTCTTGTCCATAAGTTCAAACACACTAGTGAATTAAATAGATAACCTATGTTAGCCAATAGGCTATGTTTTTCTAATGTTGGAAGAGTAAGAACTTTATTGATAATGAATATTACAACCCACCATGCGCAATTAATACAATTGAAAAAAGACCTATTGCGGCCGAGGGAGGCAAATAAGACATCCAAATCAAACGAATGATACACCAACAACAAATTGATCAGATGGTCAAATGTAGGAGAAGCGCATGCAAGTCGTCGATGAACAATTGTCATAGTAGTTTCACTATTGATGAGATTTCCTATATATATTGATACATACCAACCAGGTGATTATAGCACCAGACAGAGAGCCCTGCGTGCACGGAAAACACTCCATACAAGTAGATGACTGAAAAATCAACTACAACACATAATGCTAGAGGTACATCGGTGTAGCACACATCAGTCACACCTCTCTCACATACAGGGGGGCCACTGGAACGAGGCCCACCTGTATGTGAGAGGGGTGTAATTGAGGTGTGCCACACCTAATGTGCTATTATAAATGGTTTAAAAAAAATAGCAAAAATAGCAACAGAGCTTATTGAAATTTGAAATAGAAACTACTGAAAAAACAAAGGGAAAATGACGGCCAAGGACGTGTTTTGATAATTAATACCCGTCAATGACATTTTGTTCATTAACAAATGTTTTTAGCATGTTCTTAAAAGGTATCAATTATCAAAACACGTTCTGGACCGTTATTTTCCCAAAAACAAACCAATCAGGCAGTCCGATAATCTAGGCCCAAAAACGGTCGTATGGGCCGTTCGGCCCATAGCTTCACAAGCGGTCGAGGTGTTGGGTCGCATCAGAAGGTGAGGAGTATTGTGAGTTCGCATCAGAGCCAAGTAGATCGGCTCGGGCGCATGACATCAGTTTTGGTTGGGCCACGTGCCGCCCGATAGCGTGGCACTTGGCAATTATCATGCATGACATCAAAACAAGAAATGGTTATTCATGACATTATTGGAGACACGAACTTGCATTGCTGGCCCCAATGTTTGGATCGTTCAAGTTTGACTTCAAATTTGGTTTCTTACGTACTATTAAGTCATAAAAAATAAGTAGACATACAAGTCAAAAAGAAAAAAACAAAATTAAGGTTATAGGGTAGTTTTAGCTTAAATTACATTAAAATATCAAAATCAAAATGAAACCCAAGTAGGCGGTTGCCCAAAAATTATTTTTGTTGCCCATGTCCAAGATTTTGTGGGGCTTACCCCGAGACTGGCTCTACAAACTCAGCACGAGCTATCTTGAGGGCCAAGATAAATAACTCCCATATATATGTAAAGTACAGTGATAAACCCTCAAGGGGTCGCCATCCGCAATTACTGAATCTAGCTCTGTACTTTCCTTCTCTGAATTGGGACGGACTAAACAATCGGAGTGCCTTGTGGTCACCCCAGCCAGATTCGCACTACCTTGGCTCTCTAGCAGTCTTGCAGAGCTTGCGTGAAATATTTGCAGAATACCCATGTCCAAGGAATGAAAAATCCTGCAGCGCGGGTTGCATTACAGAGCGCGTAGGGCGGTCGATCCGTCCATTTTGTATGTTCTTTGAATTTTCAATACGTATATGGGTAATATTCTCTTATCCAATTGTACATGTTAATTTCCAAATTCCTGGAAGAGCATCTTTTTTACAAGAAATATACCCATGAACAAGATAAATTCGGAACGTAATTTCTGGGAGCATAGACTGAAGAAGCGTTAAATGAGAACAAATTTTGATAATCTATCAACTGAAATAGGAAAGAAAAGAATAGAATGATGTTTTGCATAAGAAAAAATGATCTGAAACTCATTGGTTTGCTTGGCCCTGCATCTGTACATTCCACTTTCTTAGCAGCTTCATCCATAACCACCTCTCTAGCCAACCTGCAGCCCTTCAATTTTCTAGATTTTCGGGTGCTGTAGAAAAGTCCTGATAATTTTTTTTTGATCAGCAACAATTTTTATTAATCACCGAATTCAAAAATTATAGAGATTAAAAGGACAAGGGTAGCAAATTAAAATTACTTAATTTTCATAGGTACCTGAGACCCAAGTGTTGGTCAAAGACCAACAAAACCCTAAAAAACACCCCAACTAGAAGTGCCACTTGTCTCCCAAAATGTCACCACACATGAAACAATCGATCAGGATTCGAAATGACGCGGCTGCCGCCACCGATAATGTATTCACTATCTTAAGCAGCTTCATCTATAGCCACCTCTTTACCCCACTTGTAGTCCTTCAATTTGTTCTATTATTTCATTATCCACCACTCTTATTCACCCATGTCCACAACCAAACAAACCAAGCATAAGCTAATCCCCCTTCTAAGAAAACCAAACAAACCCCTCTTAGTTAATCTCTCTCCTTAATTAATCTCCTCTTATACTATATCCACATTTTATATTTCTGTCGTCCTTAGCCCCTAATTCTTATCTGTCCGACAAACGGACTCTAAAGGTGTTGTTAATGTCTAAACTATTTTTGTTTGTGCTAAAATTAAAAGGCATAAAAGTTTTGTACCATGTGTACAAACAATTGTTTTTGCATTATCATTTCTTGAATTTAGTGTTAATGTTTGATGGTTTTGAATATGGTGGGTGGGGGTTACAATCAACCTCACTTTCTTTTTGGGTAATTGTCAACCTCACTTTGCACTTTCCTACCTCTTTCTTCTTTCCTCGTCTCTTTTAATCTTTTTACACGGCTTTCATCTACTCAAACAAGCAAAATGGAGGAATAATCTCTTCACTCGGGGATCCTGTAGGGCGGAGTGCCCTACAGGGGTTGTAGTGCAACGCATAATCGTTAATCTCATTAATTAATTATTCAGATCAAAAATTAATTATAACCGATAATAAATGATTCTTACCGGTCATAATTAAAAATCAAATATCAACTATTCATTGTCAAGATCAATGGCCTGTGTGTACTCTACAGGGTGTCTTGCAGGACCTTACATGACAGGATTTCCTATCTCACCTAATCCCCCCCCCTCTCCCTTACATAATTAACTTTTTCTTTTCTTTTGTTGGTTTTTTTTGCATTAAATTTTTTAAAATATGTGTTCGTCTAAACAAGAGAAATTAGAAGAGAAAAAAATACGTACCAAACTTTGAAAAAAGTCAGTGAAGATAGAAATAATTTGAAGAAAAACTGTCTGATTTGGATTATTTTTATCTTTGGTGAGATGCTTTAATTTATGTTTTTGGTCAAAATAGTATCTTAAAAACTTTGGACAAAGGGGCAGAGCTCACAAGAAATCTAGCATTTCGTTCTACTCATCTGGTCAGGGAAGTAAAACTACAGTCGCCTAAATAAATTTTTAGTGAAAATAAGTGTTATTTTGGAATAAGTCTGAAGACAAATTGAAGGTAGTAATTAAGTAACTAACTGTAAACAAACAAAGAAATAAGAAAGGGGAGTGATTTTGCCACTCTCTAGCCCCAAATTGTTAACGGCACTCTTCCGGGGGTGCCAAAATCAACTCAAATTGATTTTGCCACTCTCCAAAAGTTAACAATTTGGAGAATGGCAAAGTCACTCCCCATAAACAAACATGTGAAAAAAAAGAAGAAGAAGAGAATGTGGAAGGGTTTAGGGAAATTATTGTCAGGGAAATTACCTTGAAGTTGAAGAAGGTTTAGAATTGTTGTCAGGGAAATGGGATTAGCTTGAAGAAGATGTGTGGTCCCCTTCCGGTGTACAATGGGGAACTGACGGTTTGATGCTGTTTCACTTTTAGAAAAAAAGTGGGTTTTTGAAAAGAAGGTAAATTTTAAGATTAAAAATATGTATTTACGTAAATAATTTTTCTACCAATATGAATCTTGTTTGATAGATTTCATTGAGATATTTTAATTGGTGCAAAAAAAATTATAAAATTATTTTTCATTTTTATTATATTTGAGTTTAAAAATTTTTTAAAAAAAAACTTTTTTAAAAAGAAGGGAAAGTGAGCAAACAAACAAACAAAGAGGATTAGATGAGAATAAAAAAAATTACTTAAAGACGTGCAACCTTCAAAAAGGTAAGGCGGCTCAGCTGTATCGCATTTGTAGAGAGCCTCTTTTTGCACCCCTGACCCGCTTCGGGCCCCGCCACGTTCCCCCTGCCCCTCCTATCACTCCCGTTTTATGTCTTTTTCTTTTTTTTTTTTTACTTTTACCAGTTTTTTTTTTTTTAACTTTTAAAAGACTTTGATTACTGTTTTTTTTATTTACTTTTACTAGTTTTTTTTTTTACTTTTAAAAGACTTTAATTACTGTTTTAGTTTTTTTTAAAAAAATTTTACTAGTTTTTATTTGTTTACTTTTAAAAAACTTTAATTGCTGTTTTAGTTTTTTTTTTTTTTTAACTTATACTACTCCAGTTTTTTTGGTTTTACTTTTACTAGTTTTTTGTTTTACTTTTAAAAGACTTCTTACTATAATTTCAATTAATAAATAAATAATTAAAACATAACTTGTACTAACATAATTTGTACTAATTTTAATTAATAAATAATTAATTAAAACATAACTTATACTAATTTCATTGAAGAGTAAAAATACATGAAAATTCAATTTTTAATCAATATTTCCACCAAATTCTGTTCCTGCCACGCTTGGTCTTGTATCCATTATTTCTTCCAACAAACTAATTCGTGTTGCATAACGAGTAGCCCATCTTTTAGCTTAGTTTAATTAAAACATAACTTATACTAATTTCATTCATGTTTTGATCCAGCATTTGCAGTCTTAATTAATTTTGAATCAAAAGTTGAAAGAATGGATTAAGCGCTGGGTGGTATCCGATCGAGTTGATATTTTTCAAATAATGCTTAAACATTATTCTCTAAAAAATGAATGATTGTGATCATTTACATGGACATAAGCAGAATCGAAAAAAAATCTATACGTACAAAGTCGGTGAGAATGAGTAGGGATCCCACATGCCCCTCGATCAGCCACTGATGTGAGGGGTTACAATCAACCCTCATTTTGAAAATTTCCTACCTCTTTCTTCTTTCCTTGTCTCTTGTATTTTTTTTTACACGGCTTTCATCTACTCAAACAAGCAAGATGGAGGAATAATCTTCCCCCCTCCTATCTCCCTAACGGAATTACATAACTTTTCCTCTCTTTTTTTTTTAGTTTTGCATTAAATTTTTGAAATTATTCATTCCTCTAAACAAGAGAAATCATAAAAGAAAAAACTACATACCGAACTTTGAAAATAGTCAATGAAGATAAAAATAATTCGAAGAAAAACTGTCTGATTTGGATTACTTTTATCTTTGGTGAATTGCTTTAATTTATGTTTTTGGTCAAAATAGAATCTTAAAAACTTTGGACAAAGTGGCAGAGCTTACAAGAAATCTAGGATTTCGTTCTACTCATCTGGTCAGGGAAGTAAAACTACAGTCGCCTAACTAAATGGATTAAATGCTATTTCTGGTATTTTTAGTGAAAATAAGTGTTATTTTGGAATAAGTCTGAAGAAAAATTGAAGGTAGTAATTAAGTCACTAACTGTAAACAAACAAAGAAATAAGAAAGGGGAGTGATTTTGCCACTCTCCAACCCCAAATTGTTAACGGCACTCTTCCGGGGAGTGCCAAAATCAACTCAAATTGATTTTGCCACTCCCCAAAAGTTAACAATTTGGGGAGTGGCAAAATCAACCCATATTTTGATTTTGTCACTCCCTTGGGAAGTGTTGTTAAACAATTTGGGGAGTGGCAAAATTTCTCTCCATAAGCAAACATGTGAAAAAAAAAAAATAATAATAAGAAAGAAGAGAATTTGAAAGGCTTCGGGAAAATTATTGTCAGGGAAATTACCTTGAAGTTGAAGAAGGTTATAGAATTATTGTCAGGGAAATTAGCTTGAAGAAGATGTGTGGTCCCCTTTCGGTATACACTAGGGAACTGACGGAAAGAGGAGCAAGCAAACAAACAAACAAAGAGGATTAGAATAAAATAAAATTACTTAAAGTGCAACCTTTAAAAAGCTAAGGCGGCCTTCGAAAAGCTAAGGTGGCCGTATCCACTTTTAATATTTATTTTATTTATGTACGTATGTAGTTTATCTTTAGTAAAAAAAGAAAAAAGGAAAAAAGAAGAGAAGTACTCATTATTCATGAGTCTGGAGAGTACGACCGCTAGTTTGATAGTGCGAACATTACAACTTTGCTGGCCCCAACACCCACATACACACGCTCACTTTAAATAAAATTACTTAGGGCCCGTTTGGATGCGGAGAAAAATTTGGAGGTATATTAGTTAATAAGGGGGGATAAAATAGTATGGGGTATTAGTTAATAAGGGATGGCCCGCATTGATGTGATGTTTATGGAGGGGGATTAAATAGTACTCCCTCCGTCCCGGTTTGTTTGTCTTATTGTCGAAAACCGTGTCTTTCAAAAATATACTTATATCTTACATTTTATAATATTTTTTTTTATTTTGAAGATTTTGTATAATAAAACTAATTGAGATCTATCAAACAAGATCCATATTGCATATTAAAAATATTACGAATTGAAAATTATAGCCAATTCTTTGAGAGGTCAAACGCTCTCAAAAAGTCAAAAAGGGGACAAACAAACCGGGACGGAGGGAGTAGGTTGTTTGGATGAGGTGTTAGAGAAGGGGGATTAAGCTGTCAAATGACCCTTTTGCCCTTGTGCAGTCCCTAAATTAATTATGTATTACGTTTTATATGTAATTGCAAATTTAATTATTCTTTCACAATTTAAGTTGTAATATTTATTTCTACTAACAAATTAACAAATTTAATATTATTATTAAACATTTTTTTTAATAAAATTTGGTTTTTAAAAAAAATTAAGTGTTCCAAATTTCAATCCGTTTGAACAGGTGCAAAGATCTTAGTTTTCTGATCATTTTATCCTAAATGGTCATAATTAAATTTTGACTCTAGGGCTCTTGTTGATTAACCCTAAGAGATATTTGATTCTACAACTTTCTTAGGGCTAATCAATGAGAGTCCGAAAGTCAAAATTTAAGTATGATAATTTAGGATAAAATGATTAGAAAACTAAGATCTTTGCACCTGTTCAAACGGATTGAAATTTGGAACACTTAATTTTTCAACCACTTTACACAGTATATATATTTAAAAATATAGTTAAAAAATTAAGTGCTCCAAAAAAGAAGTTTTAGATAGGTTTGAATGAAAAATATGATTTTTGGTAAAATGAAGAGTAGAAATTGGTTGAATAGTGAATGGAGAAAGGGGATAACGAGGGGTATTTTTATCCACAAAACTCCTCCACACCCGGATTATTTTTGGGCACCTCAAGGGGAGCCCAAAATTAATACCCGGCAATACCTAAAACTGGGGAAAACGAAAAGGGGGTAAAAATTAATGGGGGAAAAAATTGGAATGCCAAACAAGGGGAAAAGAGGTGGACCCCTCTTATATACCCCCTCTTATTTTTCCCCTCTCTTTTTTACTCCATCCAAACAAGCCCTTAAGGTGCAACCTTCAAAAAGCTAAGGCAGCTGTATCGCACATGTAATAGTTATTTCATTTATGCATATATGCAGTTTATCTTTGGTAAATAAAAAAAGAGAAGTACTCTATATTAATGAGTCAGGGGAGAGCACGACCGCTGGTTTGATAGTAGGACCATTACAACTTTGCTGGTACCAACACCCACGTATACACCCACTCTCATGCTCACATGAGTGATGGTTTCCACATGCACTGGAGGTTTTAGTGTGTGTGGGATCTACCACGGTTTTACCTTATTGCCATGACAGTACTTATTTTGTTCAAAGAGAAATTATAGTAAAAACATTTTTTCTCTTGGGATAATAAAGGAAATGACTTATGTGACACAACTTCATTATTTAGAGCGTGTTTGATAATTCTCTTGGAGGGAGGGATTGGGTTTGAGAAGGTGATAGGACTGTTAATATTTTGTTTGGTTGGCATCTGTGGAGCGGGACTAGTTGTCTCATGGGATTGTTAATCCTCCAAAATGACGGTTAATACCAGGAGGAGGGGGTGTTAGTACGAATCTCATCCCATGTGTTTGAGCAAGAAAAGTCTAAGGCCCCATTTGATAACAGTGATAGATTGATAGGATTCGTAAGGAGATGGAATAATGATTGAGATTGTTAATGAGAAGAGATTAATAATGAATATGTTTATTTGGGATGAGATTATTAATATTGTTGGTCGCGGGCCAGCATCCTGTCCACGCGGGTCGAACCATGGCGCTTGGGGCCTGTTACGCTATGGTATAAGGAAATAGAGTTGCCCATTTACCACTACCTGCGGGTTTTGGTAAGATGGTAAGGTAAGCGCTTGATCCTACAAGTGGTATCAGAGCTAGACCTGGGTAACGAGTCGTGTCGAGTCGTGTTCGTGTCGTGTCAGTCGGGTTCGTGTCACAAATCATCCAACCCTAACCCGACCCATTTAGAATTCGTGTTTCTCGAGTCGTGTCATTTTCGTGTTTCGTGTCAGAAATGCTCAACCCTAACCCGTTAACTTCGTGTCCGGTTCGTGTCGTATTATCGTGTCTGTTGTCTAACTCTATATAGAATTATAGATATACCATATATTATGTATATATGTTCGTGAAAATTGGTGACACAGATTAGTAACCGTGTTAATCGTGTCAATTTCGTGTGTCGCGTGTTCAACCCGAACCCGACCCATTTAGAATTCGTGTTCTCGAGTCGTGTCATTTTCGTGTTTCGTGTCAGAAATGTTCAACCCTAACCCGCTAACTTCGTGTCCGGTTCGTATCGTGTTATCGTGTCTCGTGTCTGTTGCCCAGCTCTAATCAGAGCTAAGGTCGCGGGTTCGACTCCCTTGGATGGCATGCTGCTTGCAGGCAGGTGCTGGGGGGGGGGGGATTGTTGTTTGCGGGCTAGCGCGCATCCTGCCCACGCGGGTCAAACCGTGGTGCTTGGGGCCTGTTACACTATGGTATAAAGAAATAGAGTTGCGCCTTTACCACTACCTATGGGTTTTGGTAAGATAGTAAGCGCTTGATCCTACAGTTCGACCCGCGTGGGCAGGATGCGGGCTGGCCCGCGACCAACAATCCCCCCCTCCCCCCCAGCACCTGCCTGCAAGCAGCATGCCATCCAAGGAACCCGCAACCTTGGCTCTGATACCATTTGTAGGATCAATCGCTTACCATCTTACCAAAACCCGCAGGTAGTGGTAAAAGTGCAACTCTATTTCCTTATACCATAGCGTAGCAGGCCCCGAGCGCCACGGTTCGACCCGCATGGGCAGAATGCTGGCCCGCGACCAACCATCCCCCCCCCAGCACCTGCCTGCAAGCAGCATGCCATCCAGGGGAGTCGAACCCGCGATCTTGGCTCTGATACCACTTGTAGGATTAAACGCTTACCATTTTACCAAAACCCGCAGGTAGTGGTAAAGACGCAACTCTATTTCCTTATACCATAGCATAGCAGGCCCTAAATGTCACGGTTCGACCTGCGTGGGCAGAATGCTGGCCCGCGACCAACAAATGCCATATTTGTTTGAGATAAGATTAGATGATGAGATTTGATTGACAGAAGAAATTGGTAATGAAAAGGGATCGGTAATGAGAAAGGGTTAGGATTGGATAACGAATACCAAGTCCCAAGGAGTATTGCCAATAACCCCCATGGAGCTCACTGTTCATCCCAACGGAGTAATAATCCGGTTAGCAAAGAGGGGGTTTGGGAAGCCCTTGGGAGTCCAATCCCAAGGCATAGTCCAGTTATCAAACGGGGTAAAAAAACATCTCAATACTAATTTCAATCCTAATCCTAGCCCAAAAAAATAAGTTATTTACAATCCTACAATCATCCTGTGCAAAACAAATATGAATAAATGATTCATTTCCTCATTAATAATCTCACCTCATTTCCAATCACAATAATAATTCCACCTCATTACAAATCCTCCAAACCAATATCTGTTATCAAACATACCCAAGTTACACCAAATGGGGCTATTCTTTTATATATTAGAACTAGTGCTAACCCGTGCCTACGGCACTACGCATCCCGGTTGGAAGGGGATGACAATTGTGTGATTTAGGTGGAATCCATGGACATTTAACTGGGAAGTGGGAGGATGCACTTACAGCCTTTGAGTCAAATGAATCTAAACCGTTACAACAACTTGTCCCCACACCCTTCTGTTTTATAATATAGATAGATGGACGATGTTAATGACAAAATTATTGTTGTTTGTTTTAAAACTAGAACGCATAAAAGCCTGTACCATGTGCAAGGTACATTGCTTTTATATATATAATAATTTTGGCATAAACAAAAATAATTTTTGATTCATTTTTTGAATTGAGTGCTAATGTTTGATGGTTTTGATCAATATGGTGGGTAGTAGCGGATCCGGGAATTTGACATAGGAGAGGCACTAATTTTTTTTTATAATGATTAAATATATATGATTTGCAATGAAGCACAATCACTCCAAAAATAATTCTCATGTTCGTGATAAAGTAACAACATTTAAAGCATGAGTATGTTTTTTAATGACCAGTTATTTGGGTAAACTTGTACACTTCGACTATATGCATTAAAAAAAATTATTACGTGTTCATCATCTATTTTTCTATTAACAACTTTACGCGTACAAATTTTCGGGGACCAAAAGTCAACAAATGCAATGTGTGAGTTCACATTGAGTCTCACACAAATGAATGGACCCGTTAATTTTGTAAAGAACAAATTCTTAGCTTTCCTTGTAAAAAATTTTTATCGAACCCTGCCAAGTGCTTGATTATTCATTCATGTTTTGATCTAGCATTTGCGGTCTTAATTAATTGTGAATCAAAAGTTGAAAGAATAGATTAAGTGCTGGGTGGTATCCGATCGAATTGATATTTTTCAAATAATGCTTAAACATTATTCTCTAAAAAATGAATGATTGCAATCAATTACATCGACATAAGATGAATCCAAAAAAAATCTATATGTACAAAGTCGGTCAATAAGTGTTACTATGGAATAAGTCTTGAAGACAAACAATGTAGCGTGAACTACTCTTTTTCCATTTATGGTCTGGATGGAAAAGGATCCTTCTTCTTCCGAAGTCTTTTTCGATGTTGCCCTGAATCATTAGGTTTAATTATCCCAATTTGTTGCTGATTTTCTAGCAAAGGTTTTTTTATTTTTTATTTTGTTTCTCCTCTATTTCCCCAATTCCTGTTGGTTGTTAATTACATGGTAGGATAATTGGCATGTTCGTTAGCAAAGCTATAGTTTTTTTTCTCAGTAAAAGAATTTTATTAATTTCTGAAAAGATACAAAGATTAAAAGGACAAGAGCATCTGAAGGAAAAATTACTAACCTAAGGTTACTTGAGACCCAAAACGTTGGCAAGAAACCAACAAAAATGGGGCAAGCCCAAACCCTAAAAAACACCCTAAACAGCCACCTAAACCAAAAAACAGCAACCAAACAAGGGGACACTTACTAGGGGTGAGCAAATAATCCGTTAAACCGTGAATCCAGCCCAAACCAATCCAAACCAAATTATTTTGTTTGGTTTTTAAGTAGTGTGGTTTGGTCTTGGTTTAAAAGGGAAAATGACAGCGCAGGACATGTTTTGATAATTAATATCTGCCAAGGACAAGCTAAGAACATTTGTTAATTCTAAAAATGTCCTTGGCAGGTATTAATTATCAAAACATGTCCTTAGCCATCATTTTCCCTTTAAAAATTTCAAAAACTGAGTTATATGGTTTGGTTTGTGAATTTACATTAACGGTTGCGATTCTAAACTGATCCGGACCGTATGTATACATTTACATATTGAAAATTGATATTCGCGCTCCCTTTGTTGATGCAGGCGCCCCACTTTGTTCACAGTAACTTCATGAACAAAGTGAAGCGTCTGCATCAAAAAAGAAAGCGCGAATATCAATTTCCTATATATTTTTTGGTTTAATACAGATACACCAATAAATATAGGCTATGTCATAGTGAATTTAACTTCCTAATTTAATACTCCACTTCACCGCTACATTCCTTTACTGCGAATAGTAATTGCCCTAAATTTTTATTAGTACAGGAGTTTTGGCGATGGTTGATTTTAATGAGTTTCGGTGATTTCAATAGAATATTAAGTTTAAATATAAGTTTCTGGTTTTATTTATCTATGCCATTTTGAGTACTTTAAATCGTGCAACACCCTGACTTTTTTAAACAAATCAGACGCTAGAAACAATTAGACGAAAATATAAGGAGCTAACATTTAACAAGTCACTTAAAGTTAGGATTTAGAGAGTATACTAAGTTGTAACTCAAGATTTATAAAAAAAATTAGAGTAATTTTAGTATATCTATCAATTTTCATTTTACAAATATCACCCCAACCCTATTAACAACATCGTGACACGGAAATGAGGCAAGAGTCCTAGCGTGGCAGAGAGCCATAAGGTTCAATGGATAATCCGGAAAGAATCGGATTAGATCGTACTCCTAGATTTTGAGAGATAATATTGGATTCTATTAGATATTATATAGATTTTACTAGTTAATATTAGATAATATAAGATTATGTTTTGATATTATAAGATTATGATCTAGATGTGATTTGATTTTTTAGATATGATTTGGATTCTTTCTCCATTAGTATAAATAGGCTCCTCCCATCCCTTCCACACACCACCAAGCAAATAGAGAAAGGAAAGAGAGAATAAGGGGAGAAAGAGAAGTGGGAAAAAAACTTGTTTAGTGATGTTTTGAATATTGGTGGGCCAGTGGTGTGTTTAGTCCAAATGTGGAAAAATATTTTAAGGCATTGATTCGTAGACAAAATGACTGGTTATATTTGAGGTAATCCAGGGAGTGTACGATATGCTTCCCACTTCTGGAATCCTTTCTTCACTCTTATTTTTTGTACTCCTTCTGATTATCTCGTGATATTTGTTCAATCTTGTGGATATCGTTGAAAAGTGGAATAATTGGTATCGAGTATGATGTTGTTGGCTGAATACTATAGAACTGTTTAGTATAGGAATCGAGTGAACTCACCAATAGCCTATCCAATATCAAGGATGGGTCGAGGGTGACTCGGCGAGGAAGGTATTGGGGGAGAGTCATTGGTCATGTACTGAGGAGGATATGGTATGAGGTCCATTGTGATTGTTGCTTCGACTTGGTGGTCGATTATCGTTTTTTGATTCTACTAAAATATGAGCTTTGTTATTATGTTTTATCGTATACTTTCTGGATAATTTCTTTTTTAGGTGTGGAGTCGGATTAGTGGAAATTGAATCGGAGCATATAAGGATTAATTTGGAGAGGTCTTAGAAGAATCGATAATTTTGGAGTACCTAGAAGATTATTTAGCAGGCGGCTTAAATTTATTTTGGTGATGTAATTTATTCATGGAGAGAATAGGGCCTAAAAGTGTTAGAAATATAATGTATTTTGGAGTTTATTTTTAGAAAATAGTGGGGTGTTACAAATCGTATATAAAATTGATATTTTTACTTCAAGCAAACTATGGTTCATGTTTTTTATGGATTGATTTGCTTCTCAAAATTCATAATTCATAGATATTGATTTAGTTCTTGATTTACTACAAAACCGAATCAATCAAAACTATACTCACCCCTAACGCTTACAAATACAGCCACTGCAAAGAAAAAAACAAGCTACAGTTTTGTATAGTTGTTGCATTATTTATAGCTTATGTTGTTCATCACGTGTTACGATCGTTTGTACTTGGATGTGTAGCGCTATTTTTATTTTATTTTTTTGTGATTGTCAGATTGGAATACTCCCTCTGTCTTATTTTAAATGTTGCCTACGCAATCGGGCTGGCTACAGCCATGGACGATGCTACTGTTTGATTCTATTGACTAAACCAATTACACAGCGGAAACATAAATCACAATATAATCAGAGGCCGGGGCACGTGCGATGCGTGTGCAAGTCGAATTTAGACAAAATATGCACAAATACTTTCTATTTATTGTTTGATCGAATTTTGCAAAATTTTGTCAAAATTGGACTTGGACACATACTGCGTGTGGCTCGGCTTCTAGTCATAATAAAAGCAAATGATTTTTGAGCTATTGTTTTAGTTTCTTTTGTCATATATTCCCTCCTTCCCATTTTGATAGTTCCTTACGAAAAGACATGCAATTTTTGAATAAAAAAATAACGTACTTCTGTTCATAATTTTTTGATTTTCTTCACACCAAATTTTATTGAGCTAATCGAGATTTTTAATTTGGTCCGAAGATATTCAAAAAATAATTTATGAAACTGCTTTACTTTTACATGTCTTTTCGTAAAGATCTACAAAAATGGAACCGATCGAGGAATTAGTAATACTTCTTCTTCTTCTTCTTCTTTTTTGTCGGCAAGGTCGTTACGGTTCTTGATCATAACAAAAGCAAAAAATTTCGGACATTTTTTCGAGTGCGTAAGTATGTTTTTTTAGTTCTTGATTGTTTGGTTTGTGATTTGAGTAATATTTTTGGATAATGAATGGAGAGAGAAATAAGAATTATGATTGGAGAAAGAGGTAAAAAGTAAAGAGAGATAGAGTGAGAAATGAGAATAATGATTGAAAAATTAGGAAGAAAAATGAGAATAGTCCCTTCGGGGACATCCGATAAAATTTAAACAATACATAAAAGAAAAATGAGAATAATAATTGAATTGATAAATATTTTTTGAGTAGAGTAGTATAGTGAACAAGGCAAGACTTTCTTGAAAAATAAGAAACCAATTAAAGGGAAAATATTATTTTAGCTCTGTAACTGATGTTACACTATGACATATGTAGACTAAAGAACCATGCGACGACCCTGTTCGTTTTCGAATTTTAGATTTGAATTTGTAGGTAATGAGTGTAGAAAGAAATAGAGTAATGATTAACAATAAGAATAACAATTATAGAGAGATATAAAGAAAAATGAAAATAGTGATTGAAAAAAAATAATAAAATATTTAGAATTCAAGATTCAAAACCCTTAACCGATCAAGTTCAGACTACAAACAATAATGCCAAAGAGAAAAGAAAAGAAAAAGAGAGTACGAAGGTCTCATTTGAAAACAGTGATAGATGGATGAGATTCGTAAGGAGATCGATGAGATTAGTAATTTGGATTGGTAAGAAGAAATGATTGATAATGAGTATATTTGTTTGAGATGAGATTAGATGATATGATTAGATTGATAGAAAAAATTGTAATGAGGAGAGATTGGTAATAAGAAGGAGTTACAATTGGACTACGAATACTAAGTCTCAAGGGATATTGCTAATATCCCTTATGAGCCGGATTGTTCATCCTATGGAACTATCAATCCGGACCAATTTTAAAAATCAAACAAAGTATTACTAATCTCATCACCTTAGCAATCCAATTCCAACCCAACCTCCAATTCGTTTATCAAACGGGCTGAAAAGAGATAAAGTAAGACCTGGATATGATGGGTTCCGCGAAGCCTTAGGCAACAGGAGAAAGAGACCGGTTTCTGTTCACGAGAGTACAGCATGTTAAGGAGGAAGAAAGTCATACCTACCATTACCCATTCACCTCCAAAATATGACATTTTCCCACTGCAAAATACTACAGTAAGTAGTAGAGTGGGAAAAATGGAGGAGTGGAAATTGACGTGTTTTGGGGGTTGGAATCTTTGGGAAGAACGTCTCCAACTCAGCTGTTGTACGTGCTTCGGTACATAAGTGTAGTACTCATACCAAAATTGCAACTTCATAAAGTGTTCACACAAAAAGTGATAAGCCCATTTATATAGTGGTAGAATAGATGAACACGAATAGTCAAAGTCTTTATTTTTTATAGAGTTTATTAAGGAAGCAAAGCAATATGCATGGAGTTTCCAAGAGACATGAATTTTCATATGTTTAAACATTTTCTAAGAGACATGACTTTTTTTTATGAAGAGACGCTATGAGTGCAATTTATGGAACACGTGTACATGATAGTAAAACGTTATTTCTCGAATTTCTTTGGTGAGAATGTTAAAATTGACGTGTGGTGGTGAAACAAGTGTAAGTCTGTATAGAGCTAGCTTTGCTTTGGCTTTAATTGTTTTGGCTTTTATGTAAAAAAAATTTGTTGGATTTTTTTTCCTATTTTAAATTTTTTATCAGGGAAAGTTCAACTTCGGGTTGGTGATGTGCAGTAAGGTGAGCCGTTGGATCGTGCATTCGATGGTTCGGATCTCATCTCAACAATCAACGATTGAGTGTTGTTCATTACTGAGATGAGATCCGAGCCGTCGAATGCACGATCCGATGGGTTGGAGGTGTGCATCACGGCGCTGCATGCGCACGCCACTGCACAACATGATCACCCAATTCGGGAAAGTTAGTGTGGTTAGGGCATCCGCAACGTAATAATCAAAATCAAAAGATTGTTAAAATTAGCAATGTGTGTTTAAAAAATTGCTCACATTGTAATAATCACAGTTAGCAAACCTTCTAACCAATAATCAAATTTGGGCATTTGAATAATCAAAAGTAATAATGTGAGACTTCACATTGCTAACTTTAGCAACCCTCTAATGAATAATCAAAAGCTGACGTGACAAGTTTTGATTATTCACTTTTAATTATTGCATTGCGGATGCTCTTAGATTAGTTAAATTAACACATTGAAAGAGAAGTTAAACTACAAACCTTCTTTCTCAAGCACTAGGTGCACTCTTTGATGCCATTGGGCCAAGACCTCTATTTTATTTTTTTTATAAATTTTTTAGACCCTGTGGATATTCGTTCCTGGCAGACGGCTTAAGCCTCGCTACCGTCTGCTAGGCACTTAATTACTTTGTCAATCTTCTTCACGCTTTTCAGTTGCCTGCACCCACCATGCCTTTTCACCATCGGCGCTCGTGGCTTCTTCATTTTCGGCTTTTGTTGGTTTCTCCTGGTTTTTTTCCTGGCTCCTGGCTCTTGGCTTTTGGCTCTTCTGACCATTTCTCTCTCTTGGCCGGTTTCTCTTGGCTTAGCTGTTCTTGATTTCTTTGAGCTTTTTCAAACTCAAGTTGGTAGATCTACTTGAGTTCGAGGGGGATGTTAGAATAATGAAAATATTGTGATTGATTATAGATGATTAGAATTGATTAAAACCAAGAATTTGATTATCTTTCCATAGTAAAGGATTTGATTTGATTTCTATAGTTTAGCATTCCACTCTTGTATAAATATAAGACCCTATGTACATGTTATATATCGAATTCAATAAAATTTCTCTTCATATTTTACATGGTATTAGAGCTATAAGATCTAAGCCCTATGGATATTAACTCTTGGCGGGCAGGCTATGCAATCGCTGTCGTCCACCGGGCACTTAGTTACTTTGTTGTTCACATTCACGCTTTCCGGTTACCGGCACCCACCAAGCCGCTTTACAACTAGCGCTTGTGGCTTTTCAATTATTGGCTTCTTCATTTTTAGGCTTTTCTTGGTTTCTCCTGATTTTCTTCCCAACTTCTTATGGTTCCTGGCAACTCCTGGTTTCTTGGCATGGCTTGGCTTGGTTGCTCTTGGTTTCTCTTGGCTTGGCTTGATTACTTCTGGTTATTATGGGCTTTTTCAAACTCAAATTGGTAGACCTACTTGAGTTTAAGGGGGGATGTTAGAATAAATGGATATAATAAATAATATTGTGATCATATCACGATATTGAGATTGAGATTTGATTGTAATTAGAATAATTTTCTTTCATAGTTAATTGATATGATTTCTTTCCTTAATTAGGCTCCCTCTCCTCTCTAAATAGAGGAAGTCATTGTATAGTGTTATCAAAGTCAATAAAATATCTCTTCTACATATTTAACATGGTATTAGAGCTATAAGATTTAAGCCATATGGATATTTGCTCTTATTGATTTCGATAATAAAATTGCACAATGAGACCTCTATTTATACAAGGGGAGAGAGCCTAACTATGAAAGGAAATCATCCTAATTATAATGAAATCGTAATCAATTACAATCAAAATAAAATCAAGGCAATCATATAATATCGTAATCATATCAGCACATGATTATGATATTATGTGATTACTATATTCTAACATCCCCTCTCAAACTCAAGTAGGTCTACCAATTTGAGTTTGAAAAAGCCCAAGAGAAACCAGGAGCAACCAAACCAAGAAAAAAATTAGGAGCAGCCCTGCTAAGCCAAGCCAAGCCAAGCCAAGCCAAGAGAGAAACCGTGAGAGCAAGAGAAACCATGAGAGCCACAGAACAACCACGAGCGAGAGAAGCCATGATAGAAGAGATTTGAGATGAATCTGAATGAGTGAGCCAGCTACATGTTCCTACGAGTGCCTGGCCGACGACAACGACATTTAGGCCGCCCGCTGAAAGCAAAAATTCCACAAGGCCTAGATCTTATAGCTCTCTGATACCATGTTAAATATGAGAGAATAATGTTTTATTGAATTCGATAAATAACATGTACATAGAGTCTTGTATTTGTACAAGAGTGGAATGCTAAACTATAGAAACAAAATCAAATCCTTTACTATGGAAAGATAATCAGATCCTTGATCCTAATCAATTCTAATTATAATCAATCACAATATTTTCATTATTCTAATAGAGCAGTTGAGTTAATCAAACAATGAAAAAAGAAAAGACAGCCAAGCAATATTTTGTCTGTAACCCACCCATGGGTTGTTTAAGGTCGAATTTGTGCTTATAACATAGCAGGATTCGATTATCTCTGGAGACAAACCATGATTTAAGTGCGGGGCCATGGCGGTGGGTTACTGTGCTAGTCTCCCTTGATGTTTGGATTGCGCAGTCGGGTCCAATAGTGGCTCGGCTGCAGGATTGTTCCTCAGTTATATATATATATATATATATATATATATATATATTTTGTCTGTATCATAGGCAAACACTTTACAAGATTATCTTGATCTTATTGGATTGAGTCATTTAGGTTCCAATTAAACAAAGACTGGGTAGTGGGTAGTTTGGCGGATGCAATCGGGGCTGGCTACTGCCTACCCCAGATTCATTCCAGGCAACATGCTTTCCAAAGGCTAAGAAATTTCCTACCCCTTCTAAAGAACAGGTTTGGAGTGATTTTCGCTTGGCATTTTGGCCAATTTGGACAATTGTGCCCTTCAATTGGACAGCAACAAAGCTAGAGGTTAGGGCAATTGAGTCTATTCGCTCTCTTCCATTTTAGTAATTAGGAGTTCATTGGGGGGCAATTGAGAATGTGGCCTGGCCTTACACGTGGTTCACAGCGTCCAATTTCCCCTCCACTTTACTCCTCCTCCCCCACTGAACTACACACCAGCGCCGTTCTTCTTCTTTTTTTTTTTTTGGTAAACCGGGAACATTAAATAGAAAATTTAAGAGTCATACAATAGTTTAGGGTATTCCACCCCATTGGCATCTTTGCAAAGTTGCGAATTAATACAAGTTGGAGCAACATTTAATAAATAAAAATCGAGAGCATCATCAAAAGACATATTAGCTAATAAGTCAGCACATTTGTTTCCTTCACGGTAGATATGGTCAATCTTCTCCACTCTCAGCTGTCTCATCAAGCATCTGCAATCATGAATGAGATTATTTAGAATGTGTCGGGGTTGATTTGAACCCATAATGAGCTGAATGGCTGTCTGAGCATCAATTTCCACACAGAGTGGGACAAGCTGCTTGCTGTGGGCAAGTTGTAGGCCATCCCTAAGAGCCCATAATTTTGCTTCCAGTGCTGTCATTCGGTAGAGAGATCTGTGGAAGCCAGCTATCCAGCTTTCTTTTTCATCTCTGATTAAACCACCTCCTGTGGCTTGAGGTAGATCCTTCTTGCATGCACCATCTGTATTTTAATTTAAAGAAGGACGTGCCGGGAGGGCACCATTTCACAAGCACAGTGCTTCTTTTTCCTCTCTCTCTCTCTCTCTCTCTCTCTCTCTCTCTCTCAACACCATCAACCAGACGACTAAAAATCTCACCCGCACATCTCACCAAAACCCTTCATCTCCAAGCGCCACGGATGGCCTCCTAGCCAGAGAAGAAGACTAATCCACTGCCATGGCCGCTTTCAAGCCATGAAGTAAAGTGCAAATCCATGTGCAGGACCTCGATCGTGATGCAAAACGATTGGAAATCCGAACGCAATTAGGTCTTCATCATCTGGTATATTTTCTATCTCCGAGAGCAGCGATCTTTCTCTTGGTGCTTGACTCCTGATCATCATGAGTCTTTTCTCTACCATGAAATCCCAAGAAGCCTCTTCTTCGAATTCTCGACATCCGTATGATGTGTTCCAAGAAGCCTCTCCTTCGAATTGTGGACATCCGTATGATGTGTTCTTGAGCTTCAGAGGCGAAGACACTCGCAAGGCTTTCACTGGCCACCTTTACAATGCTTTGAACATTGCCGGATTTCGCACCTTCAGAGATGATGATGAAATAGAAAAAGGAGAAGATATCAAGTTTGAACTGGAGAAAGCAATCGAAGAGTCAAGGATGTCAATAATTGTCTTCTCAAAGAGCTATGCATCATCGACCTGGTGTCTTGACGAGCTAGTGACGATCCTCATGAAGAAGCACAGGACTTCTCGACATGAAGTACTACCTGTCTTCTATCATGTGGATCCAGGTGATGTGAGGAAGCAAACTGGTAGCTTTGAAGACGCATTTACAAGGCATGAAACAGGAGAACGAAAAGAGGAATTGAAAGACAAAGTTGGAACATGGAGGGATGCACTTAAAGAAGTTGCAGGTCTGGCTGGGATGGACTTGAAACAAGGGTACCTTATTTACTCATGCCACACTTCTTTAGCTAGGCATAACTTGCATCACTTTTTCATTGGAAAAATTTCAAAATACCTCCATACCTCCCAACCTTTACTCTAAATTTCTATTAGACTCCCAACCTTTTAAAAAAATCAATTTTACTCCCAACGTTATCTTCCGTTAATCAAAACGGCCCCTTCCGTCTGAATGACTAACGAATTTCGTTAAAGGCTCTATTGAATAGCGTCTCAATCAAATTTTGATGATCCGAACCGCTCAATGTGTTCAGAACGTGATTTTAAGAGTTTTCGGGAGAAATCAGCAAAAAAAATGACCAGAAAGGGCTTCATCCGAACAGTTTTTTATTGAACAGTTTAATAAAAACTGCTCAAATCAAGCCCTTCCCAATCAGTTTTTTTTTGCTGATTTCTCGCGAGTACCCTTAAAATCACATTCTGAACACATTGTGTGGCTCGGATCATCAAAATTCGATCGGTAAAGGGGAGGTGCGGACCGATCCAGATTTGGTTCAAGTCAGGATGTCCGGATTTTGCTTTGGTCCGCAACTCCTCTTTTTTGATCGATTTTCAATGATCCGAGCCGCTCAATGTGTTCAGAACGTGAATTTAAGGGGATTCGCTTGAAATTAACAAAAAAAATGATCGGAAGGGATCTTCATCTGAACAGTTTTTATTGAATAGTTCAACAAAAAACTGCTCAAATCAAGCCCTTCCCGATCATTTTTTTGCTGATTTCTCGTGGGTACCCTTAAAATCACGTTATAATCACATTGAGCGGACTGGATCATCGAAATTTGATTAGGAAAGGGGAGGTGCGGATCAATCTGGATTTTGTTCAAGTCCGGATTTTGCTTCGGTCAGCACCTCCCCTTTTTTGATCGAATTTCGATGATTCGAGCTGCTCAATGTGATTAGAACGTGATTGTAAGGGTACCCTAAAAAAATCAACAAAAATATGACCGAAAAGGACTTGATTTGAGCTGTTTTTTATTGACTATTTAATAAAAAATTGTTTAGATGAAACCCTTTCCGGTCATTTTTTTTTTTGCTAATTTTTTGTGACTACCCTTAAAATCACGCGACTACCCTTAAAATCACATTCTAATCACATTGAGCGGCTTGGATCATCGAAATTCGATCGAGACGCTATTTAATGGAGCCTTTAACAAAATCCGTTAGTCATTCGGACGGAATGGGGCATTTTGATTAACAGAAGAAAACGTTGGGAGTCTAATTGAAATTTAGAGTAAAGGCTGGGGGGTACTTTGAAAATTTCCCTTTTCATCTCATACGTATCAATTTACTCTCCCTTCGTTCCTAAATGAGAGTCCATGTTACTATTTCGGACACTTCAAAATAGTATTTATATCTTTCATCTATAATGTGAAAAATATTCAATATGAATATTGTTTGATACTAGATCTTAATTAGTTTTATTAGACAAAAATTTTAAAAAATTAAAAGTATTATAAATTAAAAGATATACACAAGGTAAAAATAACAGGAAAAAATAGAAGTTTACTCTCATTTAGAAACGGATGGAGTATTTAAATAGTAACAATAATATGTTGTTTCTTCTTTTTTGTTAGTTACAAGGTGGAAATGTGTAATTCGAGCTATTTAGTTAGGTATTCTTATTAATTGTACTTTAATTTTCATCTTCACCGGAATTTACAGAGACGAGGCAAGGTTTATCCAAGATATTATAACTGCGGTTGAAGACAAATTAAGTCGCACAATGACGTTGGACATTGGCCCTCACTTGGTTGGAATAGATCCGCGAGTTGAAAACATTCTTCTTTGGTTAGAAGATGGGCCAACTAATTTTGGCATAGTTACAATTTGTGGAATGGGTGGGATAGGCAAGACAACCATTGCAAGGTATTTGTATAATTTGAACTTCTCAAGATTCGAAGGTAGCTGTTTCCTTGAAGATGTAAGAGAAGTTTCACAAACACGAGATGGTTTACTTCATTTACAAAGACAACTTCTTTCAACTATTTTGAAGAAGAGAGAAGTAAGAATAAATAGTATTGCTGAAGGAACTGCTAAGATTAAAAATGCCATATCTTGCAAAAAAGTTTTTGTAGTTCTTGATGATGTGGACAAACTTGATCAATTCGATGCAATAATTGGAATGCGAGATTGGCTTTTTCCAGGGAGTAAAATCATCATAACCACCAGGAATGAGCGGTTGCTTGGGGCTAATGAATTCTATAGGGTGTATAGGATTAAAATCCTAAGTGATGAGGAATCATTAGAGCTCTTTAGCTGGCATGCCTTTGGAAACTGTTGTCCCAAAAATCGTTATGAAGAGGTCTCCAAAAGGGTGGTAAGCTACTGTGGAGGGCTTCCATTAGCAATTAAAGTTCTAGGTAGGTTTCTATCAGGGAAAAGCGTAAATGTATGGAAAAGTCAACTAGATCAATTGAAAGCAATTCCTGATGGCGAAATCCTTGGAAAACTCAGAATAAGCTATGACTCTTTGCAGGACAACGACAAGTATCTCTTCATCCATCTTGCTTGTTTGTTTATTAATGGGGCCTATAATGTCATGATAGATAACATAATTACGATCTTAGACGGTTGTGGATTTTACACAATGAATGGGATTCAAAACCTCTTGGACAGATGTCTAATATCGATTGATAATAACCTACTCAAGATGCATCAATTGTTTCAAGAAATGGGAAGAGAAATTGTTCGTCAAGAATCATCGAAGGCGCCGCTCGGAGAACGTAGCATCCTTTGGAATCAGGACGCACTTAATGTATTGAGAGAAAAAACTGTAAGAATTATTTTGCTCTACATATATTATTTTAGATATGTGTAGGGATGTTATTTACTAATCAATGTTCCAATCACATCTTCCCCTCACATTTTCTTATTCTTATGTTAGGGCACAAATAAAGTCGAAGGCCTTACACTCCATATGGGCTTGTTCAAGGAAGATAAGAATCACAGTACGGTCTTTGGTGCCAACAGAAAACGAAGTTATGGAGAGTTCCTTGAGCAGTCTTTCTTGGCAAATATAGGTCGTTCCTTTAAAAAATATGGTTTCAACCTCTTCTCCTCTCACCTTGAAGCCACCGGTCCAAAATCATCAAATCAAGTAGCTTTTGAAGCTGATGCATTTGGAAGAATGCACGACCTCAAATTTTTGCAGCTCCACGGTGTACATATCAATGGACCCTACAAAATGCTTCCCAAAGGATTAAAATGGTTGTGCTGGCATGGATTTCCGCTTAATTCCTTACCTAGTGATTTCCCTTTGGAGAACCTAATTGCTCTAAACATGTGCCATAGTAGCTTCAAAAATGTGTGGGAAGGAACCAGGGTATGTCACTCCTCTCTCTCTCTCTTTCCTTTCAAATTTCATTGGAAAGTGAATTGAAGACTTTGATAACAACATTTCTTCTTCTTTTGCAGTTTCTTGAGTTTTTAAAAACCCTCAATATATGCCATTCCTATGACCTCGCCAGAACTCCAGACTTTTCAGGAATCCCCAATCTAGAGAGATTATTGCTTCACAATTGTACAAGTTTGGTTGAGATTCATGAATCTATTGGAAGTCTCAAGAGACTTGTTTTGTTGGATTTAAAACATTGTAAAAGTCTGAGGAAGCTTCCGAGAAGCATTGGTATGCTAAAGCATTTGGAATCTCTTGACCTCTCAGGTTGCCCAAATCTTGACGAATTGCCAACGAACAGGGGTAGTATGGATTCTCATTCTCCCTTAGCCGGTAGGGAGGTGAACGCAATGCAATCTTTCATCCAGCCTTGGCTGTTGAAGCCAAGAAAAAATCCAGAAATATCATGGACTTCTTTATCACAGTCCTTGGTGAAATTAAATCTTGCCGACTGTAATCTTTCAGACGATGATTTTTCCAAAGATCTTGGCCAACTATGCTTGTTGGAGTATTTAAATCTGGCGCGTACTCAGATTTCCAGCCTCCCAGATTTCATCAGAGGTCTTACCAGGCTCGTGGTCCTTGAGATACATGGCTGTCCATGGCTCCGGAAACTTGAAGGGCTCCCACAAGTAGACACGTTGATTCCTGGAAATAATCCATTGTTGGAGGAGGTAACCGTTCAAGTCTTTCACTGTTCAAAAACTGCTTGTCATTTGGATACATGTGACCATGTAGATAAGCCTCTGGGCTTATTCAAAATAGAACCCATAGAAAATGTTGCGGCTGAGATTACTACAAGTTTGGGCTTGTCGAACTTGCAATCCATTGGAAAGCAAAATGTCAAGATATCGACAAGGTATGGCATGAACCAACGGAAGCTTCCCCTCCAGGTATATTCTCTCTCTCTCTCTCTCTTTACATCTATGGTTTCAAGCAGTGAATTTCCTCCCCATGTCTTTTTTCCAAGTCCACGAACAACTATGCAATATAGGGGTAATTTTCCAAAAGTGCTAGGAATACAAGTTTTGTTAGTGTTTTTTGAAGGAAAAAACTCCTTCAGCGATTAAAAAAAAAAAACGTTTAACGCTTTTACTACTGTACTGAAGCCAATTTGGGAAACTACCCCATAATAACGAGTGCAATTTTGTTCAACTGCCTTAAAAGAGGGTGAGTGTTACCCTCCCTCGTTGAAATTGTGTGGATTCCATCACACCATTTAAACCATGACATTACTTTGTGGTGGAATCCACACCATTTCAACCAATATGAAGAAGGATAATAACGTTCACCCCCTTTTGAGGGTTAACAAAATTAAATTCCATAAGAAACTACTCCTTCCATCATTCCATTTTCGTTATTTTTTGTAATTTTGTATTATAGACCTAATTAAATTCCATAAGAACCTCTACTTCTTCAGCTTAATCCCTTTGTCAACATAATGAATTGTAAAAAAAAACACACACACACACACACAGAAGTATGGGATTCACTTGTACCAACTACTAGATTTTTTCCAAACCAGCAAACGAAGGGGCAAAGGTTTAAACTGCTGACCAAGAGGTATTCAAAGGGACATAACATTATATTCCATCCGCTAATCACCAGTACAAACTAGACTTTACTAGAAGCAAATCGCAATTAAACTAATCTAATCTATATGACCAACAAGGAAACAATGCTTGGCTCAAATGAAACAGTACCCGTATATATACAAACTTAGAATAGCAGATAACTCAAAATGATGGGCAGAAATCCAGACCTATGATTGTAACCACTCGTGGATATATCTCCGTTTGTCCTTCTCTGGTCAGAGCAGAACAGACCCGAGCACCTGGTCGGAAGCCCCCCGAATCAATAACTCCACTTTCCTTCTCTGGTACTATTCCACTTTCCTTCTCTGGTGGAATAGCCGCATGCCCAGCCTGAGTTAGGTGCGTGCATGTCAGTCGAGTAGATTCGCCACCACTAGGTTAAAATCTTGGCTCTATCCCTGATTACCGGTCCAAGAATCTGAAACTGGCAGATAATGAAAACAGGCCAATACGCGCACATGCTATATTTTGCATCTCACAGGTGTTCGGGTGAAACCGAATCCAATTGTGCGAAACCAATATGTATCGACCAATGCACTATATTTAATACATCGATTATGAGAGAGCAACAAATAAAGATGGCTCTTTCA
>BPLS01000274.1:1171990-1220492 GCA_019656275.1 Rhododendron kiyosumense | reverse complement strand
TAAAATGGTAACATATGTACTCCTTCCGTACAAATTCATTTCTCCACGTTAGGAAATTCAACTCATTAAGAGATCAAACACAAGCGTTACGCTTTACAAACTAAATCTTTCGAAAATAGCCTTCAATTCAAGTTGGACTTGCCACTTGATTTTGAGAGACAAGGGCAAAAGAACAATATACCTTTGAGTGTGTTCTATAACTTTTCCAAATGGGAAAACAATTTGGGACACAAAAAACAGTTTACACCTAAAATCATTGGAAAGGGCTTGACAAAGATGGTGGTGTAGACACCCTATTCTGGACTGTCCAAATTAGTTTACTCACGGTCTTTGATTCCCCAATGATGATTAAGGTCAAGAACATCCCGAGGTTTTTAGTGTGTTTGAGCTTTGGGCGTCCCGAACCTCATTCAAACCTAGTCGAACCCCATTTCAAACCCTTCAAGCCATGACCAAATGGCCTCAGCAAAACCCTACTTGCTTACACCAGTACTGTGCTGGCATGCACTGGTAAACTGCCACATGTCAGTCATCGACCATTGACTCAGTTTCCACTGGCGCACGCTGGTATTAAGCTGGCGTACACCGGTCAACATCGGTCAAATATCACTATTCAACCACGTGCACAAGACTTTCGCGGCCACCCCAGTACGATGAACAGTCTCCTGATGATTATAATTGTGCAGGGTTGTTCCCCCTTCTCTCCTACCAGCCCTTTCATGCAAGTCTCAAGCATTTAATGCATGGAGACTCTCTCCTCTAACCAAACCAGCCCCAACCCAACTGGTTACCACCCTTTTTCAGTCCTCCCTTCGGCTATAAATACCCCCTTGCGCATTTAAGGGTTACTCACATCAATACTTCCAAGCATCTTTCTCTCTTTCCTTCCTTGGTTTCTTGTTCTCTCTTCTTTCATTGTTTGAAAGAGTGAACAAGAAACTTCTCCATACTCTTTGCATCCATCTTCCATCCACCAACCTCAAGCTCAAAGCTCAAAGCCATCATCAACCTCAAATCCAAAGGTATACCACCTTTTGCTTATGTTCTGTTCAGGGTCAAGGATAGTAATCAATACCAGTCCTTGCCCTAAAGCCGGCAAGGTTTCAAGGATCGTGCAAAGCTATTAATGGCGTAGCCATACACCAGTCACGGTTGTATGTGCCATACTGGCGTGGGGATCATTGATAAGCTATTTGTTGTTTTCTTTTTATTTTATCACCTTATATTTGTTGTTTTCTTTTTATTTTATCACCTTATTGTATGCTAATAACCAGTTTACAGCTTTCTGTATTTCAGGACTGTGTAGCTGTTCATTTATTTCTTCTGCTTTAGAAGGTCTCTGAGATCTTTCTGGTCACGTTTCAGAGCCTGGATAATGCAAAGCCAAGCATTGGACAAGAGATATAACTGGCGTATGGTGCCTTACCACTGGCGTACGGTAGTCATTTCCAGCCCAATGGCTGGCCCTTGCATGGTAGCTTACTCTTGGCTTCTATTTGTTTCCCCACACTGTTTATGGGGTATTTTGTTCATTTTATTTCCTTAGATCCATTTCTGTTGCCTGTGTTTGTACAAGTTTAGTTATATAAACTGTGTGGTTTGTTCTGGATATGCGCTGGTCCTTTCCAGAACCCAGAGGATTGAGAGCAGGAGCTATGAGTTTAGATTCACCGGCGCACGCCAGTCCTGTAGTGATGTATGCAGGTCATCTCTCTATGCAGTGGCCTGGCCAATGCATACAGGTTTTCTCCTGCGTGCGTCATTTCAGATTAGTGTGTTCCCAGTTTGTCTAAAATGCTTACAAGTGCTTGTTCTCAATCTATATTCATTGTTTCAATAAATTATACATGCCATTTTGCCACATAAATGCAACTTGTTACAGTTTTAATCCCCTTTAACTGTTTCTCCGCCCTAAGTGGTTAAAAATGATTAATGAGAGAAAAATGCAAATGTTTTATAAAATGCCTAAGTAGAGACCGATCTCTGGATTGGGCGAGAGGGATGCCATAAAACCCTTTCCCGCTCATAACCTGGCTCCCGAACCTCAAATATCGAAGGTGACGACGGTCCAGCCTATAAGCCTTTTTCAAATCAAACAAACGTAGCAAGCGTTTCAAGTTCAGTTCCTTGGGTGTATACCACGAAACCCGAATGGCGACTCTGAATTGTAGCGTTTCACCGCACTTTCCAAAAAGGGCGCACCCGGTTTTATACCCAAAAAAAAATTTCCTGGGGCGTGTGCCCACAGGTGGTTAGGGCTGAGGGCAAAACATAAAAAAGCATAGAATTTCCATGAGCACAGTATACGTAAGCATCCGTAGAAACATATACTGAGGCCGTTGTTAATAAGAACATTATCATAAAAAACGAAAACGAAAGAAATAGGGGGGAAATGATAGTCTACCATCATTAGATCGAAGTTCCATTCCATTATACATCCCAAAACTTTGAAGTATACTACACATAAAAAGGAAAGATAAAAAAAAATGTCATTGCGTATGCAAAAATTTAAAGCATATTGATCGGATATCGGTAGGACATGATTGACACATTTCGTCTCAGAAGTTTATACTCAATATCGTACTAGCCATCAAATTCTTGCAAGACAAATGCCACATGAGAAATTACATACCCAAAGGTATCACTTAATTAACTGAACAAAAAGGGAAAGTGGCATACGGAATACCTGTGCTATCTTGATTGTGTATATACATTCCACTACCTTAGGTGACACAGAGTGGAACAACTGGAGAATAGCACAGCGAAAAACTCAGATTAAAAAAAGGATTCATATTTGACAGGGTAAAAACACAAATAGTCTAGGACCATAACATTACCTCATGAACAAAAGAACATAGAACGGTATGTAGGGATGTTCCCGGAGAGTCATTTCCACGGTTGTGAAGCATTGAACAAAGTTCTTGTATTAACAAAAACACTGACATTTTGACTGCTCACAACAGTATCACTACGTTAAGAAAAGCAATCTTCAAATGATTCACAAGGAAAGAAAAAGGAAAACAGAAAGTACCTGTCCAAGGAAAACCGGGTGACAGCAGCATTAAGATAACATTCACAAGATTATTTTGCTGTTCAAGAATATGACTTCCTTGCCCCACACAGATGCAGGCTGTGATGCAGTCAACAACCTTAGCATGTGGAATTGAATTATGGTCTTCTTCATCTGTATATGCACACCGGATAGTAATGGTTGGTAAGACAAACTACTAGCACAGGCCCAAAAGATCTCTCGAATCAAAAGATTCTACAGTACATATCACAACGAAACAGAAACAATAGCGCAGCTGTTCATTGGTAGTAGGTAACACCCAAGAATAACATTGGAGAGCATGAAAGCATTTAGCCATCCAAAGGTATAATGGCAAACAGTAAACATCGCAGTAATTTCTTGGCTCTTGATAACAGCCGAGAGTAAAAGTTGAAAGCACAAACCCATGACATTAAAATGCATGAAATACTCATATCGACAAGGTCATCTTATTTTAAATTGACAAAGCCATTTAAGTGTTCATTTGCTACTTAATACATTGCTTTAAAATTTCAATAGTGTATAGAAATCAAATGTTATTTCTAACTCTCTAGATCTGCCAGCAGTCGTATCAGAATTATGTCCATCAGAATCATTACATGAGGGAGTCAATGAGATGTTAGCTTGTGTTAAGTTATGGGTTTATATGTAATGTAGTTTACATTTCATCTCTTACGTAAGTAGATTAGGATATAAGGATCTAATGTGTAATTACTAATTTCATGTGTAAAAGTATAACGTAATGAGAAATAAACCCTATTCTTCTTTTGGGTTCCCAATTCTATCCTTTATTTTACATGGTATCAAAGCACCGATCTTGATCGGATTACCTGTCGAGCACCCTCCTCATCAGTCGAAGGCTTGCCAACGCCATACGACTTTTCTTTTGACTTGTTGATACTGTACGCTGCTCTTCTCTTGCCGTACAACGTCCGACAAGCCAGGTTGTTGCTCGACGAACCCCTTTCAACCTCTGACGAACTCAGGCTTCAAGTTCCGATCGTTTTTTTGACGTCACCCATACTCGCCAACCCTTTCCGACATTATCTGACCTTGCCGGCATCGTCCTTGACCAGTTCCGACTTCACCCTAGTCGATCCCAACCAGTTCCAACGCCATACAGCCAATTCCGAAGCTGTACAGTCAATTCCGACGCCGTACAGCTACTATCCGACGCTGTACAACCAATGCCAACACCGTACAGCCAATTCCCGATGTCGCTCCACACCTGTTTTGGCTCCAGTTCAGTTTTTTCGTGGTTTTTGGAGTTGGGTCAGATCTGTTTTTCTTCCTTTGGCTTGGGTAATAGGTATTTACATTGGTTTTTTATTTGGGTCAGAATAATCGATTTTTCTGAACCTATTATCAGGGTTTTGATTATTATTAGTTGTACAGTCAATTTGTCCTTTGGCTTGGGCTATTATTATATCAGTTGACATAATCTGGGTTTGTTGAAATGTCGGAGGATAAACAAAAGGCATCCGCTAGTACAAATGATGAGTTGAGTCGTGTAGGAACTCAGGATAATTTTTCTTTGGATATTTGCCATATTAAGTTGGGTGGTACCAACTATTTGATTTGGTCTCGTACTTTTACTTTGGCTATTGAGGCCAAAGGGATGTCAGAGTTCATTGAAAGCCCCGTTACTCCACCTGTTGAGGTGGTCGAACTCAAGAAGTTTAAATCTCGAAAATCATTAGCCATGACCTTGTTTTTTTCTCTCTATGAGAGCTGATATTCATCATACTTTCCTGCTACTTGATACTCCACATCAGATTTGGACTACTGCAGCCCAAACTTATTCTCAGCAAGGTAATGATGCCCAGTGTTTTGAGTTGAGGAAAAGGCTCCGTACATTGGAGCAAAATCATCGTTCTGTTGCTGTGTATTTTGCTGACTTGAGTGGAGCTTAGGGGGAATTTGATTATTATCAGGGTTTTCAAGCTGTTTGTGCTGTGGATGCTGCTAATTAGCTAAAAAGGATGGAGAAAGAGCGTGTTTATGACTTTTTTGCTGGTCTTGATCTGGAACTTGATCCGATTAGAGTGCAGGTGTTGTCGTGTTCTGTTTCCATCCTTGGGAGAGACTTATTCTATTGTTTGGCAGGAGGAGAGTAGGAGGGGTGCTATTCTGTTCTCTAATCATAGTCACCTGCGATTGGAGACATTTACTGATGCTGACTGGGTTGGTTCTGTGGATGATAGACGCTCTACTTCTGGCTATTGTACGTTCATTGGGGGAAATTTGGTTACTTGGTGAAGTAAGAAGCAATCAGTAGTCCGCAGGTTTAGTGCAGAAGCTGAGTACAGAGCTATGGCTCATGGCGTTTGTGAGCTCTTGTGGCTCCAAACCGTGTTACGTGATTTGGAAATTACTGACAATGGTCCTATAAAACTCTACTGCGACAATAAAGCTGCCATCAATATTGCTCATAACCCTGTTCAACATGACAGGACGAAGCACATAGAAATTGACAAGCACTTCATCAAGGAGAAGCTAAGCGTGGGTTTGATATGTATGCCTTTTGTGAGATCTGAAGATCAACTAGCAGACATATTTACAAAAGGGCTTGGTAGCAAGAGTTTTCACACCATTATGTTCAAGTTGGGCTTGATTGATATCTTCGCACCAACTTAAGGGGGAGTGTTAAGTTATGGGTTTATATGTAATGTAGTTTACATTTAATCTCTTATGTAAGTAGATTAGGATATAAGGATCTAATGTGTAATTACTAATTTCATGTGTATAAGTATAACGTAATGAGAAATAAACCCTATTCTTATTTTGGGTTCCCAATTCTATCTTTTATTTTACAGCTTGCTAATAATTTTGAATCCATACCAGTCTCTGAGTTACAGAACATATTAAATAACAGGAAGGCACAATGAGGAACTTGAATGAAAGACTTAAAGCAGGTAACTACCTGCTTTACCAGCATCGCTTGCCAATGTTACATGGCCAGACTTAGCAAGAGTGGTTGAATTGCACATATCAAATAATAGCGGAAAGACCACACTAAAGAAGTCTGGATTCTTGAAGGCTTTTATAACCTGAAAACAGGGGAAAGAGAGTGAAGTTAAATAAGTTTTGGGAATCCGGACAAGAATTTGTTACACTCGAGTACAATGTAAAATCGGTTTAAAATAAAGTACAATGTCAAATGAATGCTCAAAGAGGAAACACAAATGTTTGTGGATGCAAAGTAAATAAGCAACGACCAAAGCTGCTGTGAATGTGTAGAGAACTGTGGGATGTGCTGACATCATCAATCTATTTCATTAAGCGTAGTACAAAATTCATGTTTATAAGTGTTTGCTTTATGTCCAGTAATGGTTAGGTTGCTTATATAGCCACCATGAGTTTTCTAACCTAATGATTCAGTAAGACATACTTTTGTCTACTCTCTGTATTGTCACATGGTATCGAAGCACCAACCACCAAAATAGATTGTTTGCACTTGCCAACGGCCCCTCCTATCTATCAATCAATCAGGATCAGCACCATCAGCTTCTCAGATCCAATCATCTTCAGTTTCTTTCTCGATCAGCACCAAAACTCAGTTACACAATCAGCAGTTAACTCTTAACGATGAATCACCATCAGCTCTGACGGCCTTATCTTTGCACTTATTTGCATTTCAGCCTGTGTCTGACTAATGCAGTATTCCAGACTGGATATGCACCGACCTATGAAGCACGGATACTCCAAAACTAGTCACGTACAAGTATCGGATACTTCCCGGATACGGATACGCGCCCGATACGGCCCGATACGTATCGGATACGGCAAATAAGTATCCTGTAATTAAATTAAATGTTTTTATTTTCGGATACGTTTCGGATACGCGAGCAATACGTGAGGGATACGGCCGGATACGTGAGGGATACGGCGGGGTCAAAAATGAAATTTTTTAAAGATTTAAGTAGAAAAAAATAAGACTATGAGTAGAAAAGTGTAATAAAATTATAAATTAGAAGGTGGAAAGTGTAATAGAACTATAAGGAGTATAAAATACTTATGTCTGTTGGCAAACATACTCGACAATCGACATCCAAGCCCTAGAACTCGATCGATTCCTTCTCTCCCTAAATCAATTGAAGGCAGGTACACACACACACACTCTCTCTCTCTCTCTTTCTCTCTCTCTCTCTCCTGAGTCCTAATCGTACTCTCTCTCCGTTCTCTCTCTCTCTCTCTCTCTCTCTCTCTCTCTCTCTCTCTCTCCTGATCGTATCATACTTACCCGGTGGTCATATATATATATTGTTAAGGTTGGTTTTTCTTTTATTGCCAGGTTAACTTTGCTTTTTATACAGAAAATACAATAGGTCAAACTAGTTACTAGTTGTAACCTGCACTAGCAAAAGACAAAATACGGCAAACTAGTGACTTTTGACATGTATTGGATGTTTGATGCTTCGTATTAGTTTTTGTCAGGTTCTCTTTTGTTTGGACATGTGCTTAATGCTTGGTATTGGCAATTTAACTACTTTTTGACTTCTTGTGCCTAGTATGAGACTAATAATTATAAAAATATATAATTTGCACAGCCGTATCCCCGACGTATCCGTATCCTAGTTTTTTAGATTTTGCCGTATCGCCGTATCCGTATCGTGTCGTATCCGTATCCCGCATCTGTATCCGTGCTGCATAGGCACCGACGAAGTGTATTTACTTCCTTTTTTCCAGGTAGAAGCTAGCATATCTTAGCTATGATGCGTATGACCACTCCTCTCCTTTATGGAATGTGACCTTATGAAAAGTTATTTGGGTTCCAACCCCCTTTATCTTCTAGTTTTTTATTCAACGTGCTTTGTGTCCTTTCTAGACTGGAGCATAGTAAGATTTGTGCGCATTCTGTTCTGCACTTTTACCTGATAGCGGCACCTGTTGATGAATGGTAATACATGTGTTTCCTTGGGACACAACATTACTAAGAAAGGGTACATGCGTTATGGTCCACTCACTAAAAAGCTTTACGTGTCTCATCATACTACTTTTCTTGAGCATCTCCCTTAGTTTTCCCTTCCTCTTACAATCCTGCGCTTGTCATATATCATGTGTGGTGGTCGGATGGTAAATATCAGGAATGAATCATTTAGTAGGTTGGGCCTCACCAAGACTAGTGGTTCTTTCCAATTTTTTCTTTTCCTTCTAAAACAAATATTTATTTTGGCCATTCTATTCCCGTATTCAGCAAGGAAGGTCTAATTGTTGTTTTAGCTGTCTGTAGCAGTAAAACCTATAATAGGTCTCTTTTGACAAACTCTGATAAAGGAAAAATCAGATGAGAAATATCTCAGAAGATTAACTATCATCAGCAAGAAGTGTAATTAGCAAATCTTCCACAGCCTCTATTACCTCTGGGAGCATGTATTTTGTGAATCATTCGACCTAAGGTCATTGTATCTCTATTCACGCACTCATGCACACCGTATTTGCTTTCCAATTTAGCTTAGGACTTAAGAGTTGGATATCTAATCCTGATCCCTTAATTTTGGTGGAGATTGGGCCCTCCTAAAATTTTGATTCGAGTAGTCGGTATAATTCTCCCTTACTCATAGTTTTTGTTCTTTGTTCGACTCATTTAAAGAGTGAGAGAAGATGGGGAAAACCCTTTAAAATACAGTGATTTGTCCCCCAACATCGCAAATAAATATTTCAAAAGAACTAAGACTTATTTGTTGCAGGGCCGGCATAACATATTTTGGGGCCTGCCCTAGGCCAATTTATAAAAGGGGCCTTCTATTTTTTGTTAAAAAAAATTAAGAACAGTTCTTTGCTAGTAATTAGGAGCTAATTTAAATATAAAATGCTACTTTTTTTTTGTAAAAGTCATGTGTATAAAAATATCTTGAGAAAATTTAAATTTATAAATATAATTATATAAGAAAAAATTCGAAGGGGGAAATGTAAGCTGTTCAAGAAAAAGAAAAGGCATGCTTCCAGAAAGTAAAAAGTGAGGCTCCTAGGCTCAGTTCAGTTGTCAGGACTGCTGTGTGGGAAATTAGTTCCAAGGAAAGGAAAGGAAAATGAAATTTATTTTCCTGTGTGTGTTCTGTTGACAAGAAATCTTGCAGGAAAAAAAAAATTTCTTCATTTTGACAAGACCTATTTTGCATGAAAGTGTTTCCTAGAATTTGAAACTGTGGATCCTACAATTTTCTTTGTAACTGAACACACAGGAAATTACAGGAAAGTTGATTTTCTTGTCCTTTCCCATCCTTTCCGTGAAACTGAACGAGGCCCTAAGGTTTGAACCTGGGTAGCTCACTTGGAACCCTCTCATAACTACCATTGGCTGAATAGCAAGATACAGTAAATGTTGGCCTAACAGTTATATAGCATGTTTACCAAAACGGGGCCCCTAGTTTGGGCCTCTAATTGGAGGCCCTAGGCCCTGGCCTCTTGGGCCTTGCCCTGATTTGTAGGTTTGAACAAATAAATGAGATGGACAATAATTGTGAAGTCTAAAAAAATTAACCGTCTAAAAGTATCCTCCAAATGTAACTTTGAAGATGAGAAACAAAAGTTTATTGTGATGAAGGAAAACATATGAAATATACATTGAAAGAAGCTGTATGGGATATTTACCTGCTCTAGACAGCAAAAAGCTGCTTCACGATATTTCTTGACTTTCTTTGAACATGCAGACACTGTCAGACTTAAAATGGCATTTGGTGTGGCAGGATCAGAAGAGGATATTGCTTCATGGCAAGAGGTACACAGGTCAGCTAAGGCACATAATAGAGCATCCTTTCCCTGCCACAAGATTGACAACAATAAAAATTTAATGCATTAAATGATAGCATTAAATGATAACAAATCTTCACACACAATGCAGAACTGATACGGAGAAACAATGAGAGCACCAGAAGAGGAAACAATGAGAGCACCAGAAGAGGGTTACCTATGTGAATTTGTGTTCTTGAACCACTGATATAGTCACTCACACTACTCCCTAAATTAACAATTGTACACTTGCGCACATCTAAGCAAGCAATCCCCTAAGTCTCTAACCCATTTGCTATCACGCACCAGTCCATGCCCAATCAACAGATAATTCATGCAAGGCTGAGGGGTGGTGGCTTGAAATTTGAATCCATGACATTAGGTTTTAATTTCTATAAAACGATAACCCACATGAAGAATGATCAAAGGTTCATTTTTTGTTTTCCATTGGAAATGTTTCAGTTTTGTGGCCTGCCCAAATGAATCAGGAGTTGAATCTCTAAATTCATGTGCTTCGGTTCAAGCAGTGTATTTCAAGGTGATTAGAATCTGAAACTATACTATTTCCTTTGTAAAAGTTATAGTTGTACCCCTTCCTAACAACTGACTCAATTTTCTTTTATCAAGTTTGATGTTCAAAAGCTCTTGCACTCACTCCCGCTTCCACAGACAAACTTGCTACCTAGATTTTGCACTACTTAGGCTATTCCCCAAAAAAAAGTCTCCCTCATCTTTTTTCCTGAAACACTAAACCCCATTATTGTCACGTGCAACGGGAAACTGTTATTTTTTCTAATCAAGTTAATAATGGTATGTATCATGAACGAATTTTAGCATATTTTTTTAAGATTGAATTCTTAATGTATAAAATTTAAGCCCCTAATGAGTTCTCATTTGTTTCCTTTTCCCTTTTCTTCCTTACCTCCCGCCTTCTCCCCCAATGCAAACAACACCCAACCCTCTGCTCGTTCCTCCCACACTGCAAATCCAGCACCCTGTTTGTGGTATGTCTCCTCCATGAAAGTTCGTGGAGCGAACAAAAATCTACCAGCCCAACCACAAGTTTGCCAAAGCTCTTCACAATCAAGGCAGAGAATGGAGACCAATCATTCCATGACAGGAATTCGTTCACAACGGAGAAAAAATCTGTTATACGTATATAAGTACTTTTTACAAGTCTCCTTCTTTTATGTCTATCTATATATGGCCATAATATCAGCTTTTGTAAGGTTTTGACATTTTGGATCGCACCAACTACTAGTCATGGACACTTTATTCTAGTTGCCGTAGTTTTGCATGATACGTGTGAAAGCACAGACATGGCATTCCACATCATGTCTTGCATTGTATTTTTTTTGGTTTAACAATTGATCAGCCACCATTGTCTTGTTTCGGGAACATCTCACCACCTGGTTCGGACTACGGGCCATGCTTGTTGAATATTTCATAAACTAAGGTGCAATATTTTGTTCCATAGAAGAAAAATAAGTTGCAACTATTTGTTGTAGACCTTAACAGTTTTTGGGTTACTCTTCCTTTTTGCCTTACTCTATATGAGTTGCTCTAGCGTGTGTTGAATAATGACATTATGCACGGTAGAACTTTTTATGTTGTTATTGTTTCAAGTCTTTGATAGATACAAACACATAGCACCTTAATATATATTGAAAGTACATTGTTTCTGGATATTTTAAAAATCAATGTGTAGCTGTATGTTCACATGTCATGTCCATATCCTATATTTTGTATTGTGCATGTACTTCTCAGCCCTACAATGATCACTGAGAAGGTGAATTGGAGGACCAGAGGGAGGGGAAAGTGAGATTGCCATCCCTAACCGCAACAGCCCATAATGACCATATTTTTCCCGTACGGTAATTTCCTTAATATTGTAATATTGGCCATAATGGGATTCGGTACCTACCGATACCATTACATATCGGCCTATACCGTTATGTATGACCAATATTTCAAACTTTGTAACTTACTAATGAAAGAGAGGACAATAGGACGTGAAATGTTAACCTTCAGTGAGGAATTGACTGAAATCAAGCAACAGTTGAGGACAACTATGAACAAAGAAAAATTAGTGAAAATCCAGAAATGGGCCACTTGTTGGGTATAAAAATAATGTATACAATGACTACGGTAGGATATATGGATGAAGCCAAAGATTCGGCATAGAACTGGCAACATCATGTGCTCTTATAATAGTGAAACATGCTCAAGAAAGAGGGAGGCAGGTGTAAAAATTACAAAGGAATAGTTGATACAGCAGCAAGTTTAATTAGACCTAGTCAGGAAAATCAAGCAAAACACAAGGAGTGTACTAGTTTACTGCAAAAGTAAACAAGATCGCAACCTACAAAGTCGGTCAAGAGGAGTGAGCCTTTACAAAAAGGTGATTGAAAGTTTGAAACTGAGAGGAAAAAAGTTTTGTTCATGTTGAAGCTAGAAATAATAAAGTTATCCCTCTCTCTTACAGCTTAAGCTTTTAGATAAGTTGGGGGTTAACAATCTAATATGGTATCAGAGCAGGCAATAGATCTTGTGTTGGAACCTCACCGCCTACCTAATGTTAAAATATTTACACGTGTTTTGCCCGCTTATGAAGGAGAGCCTGGCTATAAGTGATGGGGCATGTTAAGGCTAGAAATAATAAAGTTATCCACTCTCATACATATTAAGCCTTTAGATGAGTCGATGGTTAACAATCTAATAATGCTTAATCAAAAACACTCATCCATGGAAAGTTATGAGAAAAGTAAGACAAACACCATAATAGGAGTAATTTAATTAGGAGTTTTTGTCACCACCCTTTTAATAACCTGGGCAATAAAATCTACCAGACTACTAGTGTAAAAATAAAAAAGAAAGTATTCCTACCTCCCATAAACGACCAGGAAGTTCCTTCATAAGAGATTTGAGCAGAGCATCATGATGTGAAGACAGTGATTCACCCAACACTTGACTAAGCTTACTAATAGCCAGGGCTGACTGGAAGTACAAGATTACAGGATAGAGAAATAAAAGAAAAGGGATCAGAAAAAGAAAACAAAATTAGCGAACAAGACTCTAGAGATAGTAAGGTAATCTGTACGCAATGAAACACAAAAGGAGGCATACCTTCCTCTTACTTGCCCACGGAGATGACATAATTCCCTCACAAATAAGAACAACAATTTCTCCCATATACAATTGAAGCGTGATCCGTTCACTGCTCATATTTTCTTCCCAAAATTCCTCGAACAAACTAGAAACACTTTTGTCATCCTCAAATCTACATGTACATTAATTGTTTAGTATTTCTCTTGATAAGATTTTCACAATGAAATATGGAGAAGTTATTCCAAAAGAAAAGAAGGGAAAACAATTATTGGAGCAGATTTTTAGTAGAACCTATGTAATTTTTAGATTACTACATTTTTTGTTGGATTTTGTTCTGTAGTGGATATAGGATAAAGGTTTTTCGGTAGCTTTCACTTTTAATAACTGTAGTGGATCATTGTATGTCATGATATAGGGACTTAAGAGGATATGGAGTAGCTTGACAACCTACATGAAATGGCCAGTGTCAGATGTGAATCAGGGGTGCTAAGAACCATACTATCTGGCATATTTTCACAACAGAACAAAATCTCAATTCTACCGCAAGAAAAGAACCGAGCCATCCTGCTTATGTGTAAAAGTTTAAATTGGGTTTAGATGGATTGAACACTTAGAAAACATAGCATCTTATATCAACTGACAAGTTTAGGTAATATAGTCCATAGCTACAATTTAACCAAGGATTAATTAAATTGCAAAAATGTTCAATGACAACTCCATTCACACAATTTCTCTATCATATATGACAATTAAAATAACGAGTAACAGCAACTTTGTATTCTAGAAAATAGGCAGGTGATTCGGGTTCTGTAATTCATCTGATTCACAAGTGAAACCAACCATTCGATAGGTATCAACTCGTAATCAGATCAGTTATTGCAAATGCAGGCATATTAAAGGCCTACGAATCGACAATACATGTATAAGATGATCCAAGCAATACCATTACCATGCAGCACAAATTAAGTGTCTTGCTCTAACCTTGAAACGAAAATAACAGGAACAATGATGGCATGATATCCGCTCAATATATCTGAGGCCACAGACGAATAGCTTTTCATCAACATTGCACATGAAATCTGAGCATTTCTGTCACCAGTGTGCAAGGCAGCTGTATCTTCAATTAACTTTTGGGCCTGAGAGATTGCTGCATACTTCAAAACTATAGCACAAGCATTTGCAAAGGCACGTTTAGATAAACCACTTTTCTCCTCCTTAACGACTGGAAACAAAAGCTTCAGCAAGATGCTTGTAAACGGTTTGATATCAACAGCAACCTTTTGAACTAACAAGCCTATAAAGCTTGCTATACCAACCCTGTGACAGCAATAACAAAGATCGAAGAAGAAACAAATCAGTTACGGATCGTATGCACTCATCCACAAAACAAACTAATACTATCATAAGGAGCCCATGCCCTCAACTAACATTTATGCAGTGTTGCAAGTTGCAACCTCTAAACCTCCATGACAAACTAACAGCAAAAACAAGCCCATTCATTCAACTATTAGGGAACTACCGTCACGCAACCTCTATAATGTGATTGCACAGTTGAGTAAAACTTTTTTGGTGTTGCTGTATTACAATACTAAAGTACAAACAAGATAGCAAATACTTTGTGCAAGCTGGGGCTATTCCGTTAAGGTTTTTAATTCTTTCCATCTGTGTCTGTTAACACTGATTCAGTCACACTATTTCTCTTTCCGAAATTGTTCGGTATACTAGAAAATCAAAAAACATTCATCCCTTCAATCCTGGTATTGGTGGAGAATCAGCAGGAATTCTGCTTCCTATGTGGAATGGACGAACAGTTTGACACCTTTGATGCTGAATTCATTCTGGAAGAAGTTCAAGAATCCAACCAATATTTTCTGTAACTATTTATTGGCTGGTATTTCTCTTAATTCAGCAAGGACTACTGACTCCAAGATTATGAACTTTACCAACTATTATATCCTAGAATCTGGACCAAATAAGTACTCCAGACGAGTCTCAAAAAAATAAATTTACCTGCAACATGGACACAGGTGACTATTACCCTTTATACCTAAAATGAAACAAAATCGTATCCAAATATGTTCATCCACATTCTCACCTCGGAAATACATAAAATAAAAGAAAAGAATCGCTTTGATAATAAACTTGATTACACTGCCTAAAGAGAGCTCACATGAAATGCTACGAGGGGCCAAAAGAATAATAAGCCTATATTCAAGAAAGCTGTAGAAGATCTTGACAGTACAATAAGAAAGATCCAACTAGATGGTTTGGTCATTCTCATTGTAGAGTGTATAGTCAATGGAAAGAAGTGATCTCATCCATGCTAAAATACCAAGGCGCTAAGGACAAGAAAGATTTAGCATTCAGTTATGAGAGATGATACCAATGTTTGAACTTATTATTTGAGTGGAGTATTTCCATGAGTAGCAAACGTGAATCACATTTAAAATGAGAACCCCTATAACAGCTTCCGATAAACATAGAAGAAAATTGAATAGCTAAACCAGAGAGTAGAGAGAATGAAAGAGGCTAATACCACATTACAAATCGTCCTATCTTAGTTGCAAAATATTCTAGTCAGTCAAAATTTGTTAAATTCCTATTATTAGCACAGACTCGGATTCGGACACATGCACGATGATTCTCAAAAAAATGGAACACATACACAACGGATTGCACAACTAATTCCTTTTCACAGTCATTCGTACCTACGGTGTAACCACTATTAGGTTAGGGGTTCTATCAAACAAGTTAGGGCTTCTATAGTATGCATTATCCATGTATGGTATATGCCTTAAGTTTTATATATCAGTTTAGGCCCAATAATTTTGGTTAAAAATATTCACCCCGAAAAAGCTTTTAAAATTGCCAAAAACCACCCCAACGTGCACGCATGTGTGTCCCCGTGTCCCACAAATGTCCCACATAAGAAATGTTAAAATTTAATGGACATGTCCCATGGTGAGTCCCATACATAATATGCCATGTACAAAATGAATGTGTAGGTGCATTGGTGCTTCATAGCACACATGTATAATATGAACTCGTAGATACTTCTTCCTGCTTTCATGATTTTTCAAAACCCGCTACTCCCCAAAGATAATGGACAAAAAAAAAAAGCCCCTTGCAACCTCCAAAACCCAAGGCAATCAAATGTAAGCATTATATCAACCTTAGCCTTTCCCCCATACTTTGGTATTTGATCCCACACCAAAGTAACATAATACAGCTAGTGCCTTGGGACTTCTAGCAACTGCTAGAACGGTGATTTCTAAGGTAGAACGGTAAGCTCATTTGTAAAGCATTTAATGGTTTGCCAAATCCAGGGACACTGGAAAATTCACGCCATGAAAATCTCTAACAAATGAAATTTCAAGAAAAGTTGTTACCAAAAACACACGTAATCCCATTACAGAAGATTCTCTGATTAAGTTGAATAGCGAATATTATAACATACCGAGTGTTCAAGCCTACCCCAGATCGAACCAACTGAGCAAGACGAGGAACCAACAGCTCCAATGACTGTGTATCAGCTACATCAATGCAACGGTCAAGGGTTTCCCACATCGGAGAGCTTTTGGCAATTGAAACTCGTAAGTTTTCAAGTTTATCTGTCTGTATTCCAACATTTGCTGCATGCAACTATAAGAGAAGAAACAAAATTAATGTGATGGCAATCAACAGTTACAGAAGAGAACTAGATGAAGCAACAAACATTCATCACATAATGGTTACAATGGCTCACAACATCACCCATACCTCAACGTAATTAAGACCTTGGTCTTCGAGGCTCGATAAACTTTCCAGCATGCAACAAACTAGATCAGATAAATGTGGACGGATTGCAATCCCCGCACCCTGAAAATCAAGCCACAAATACCTCAATATAGTCAGAAGAACATATTCACAAGACTAAAAAATTGGATCTGCATCATTGCATACCTAAACCATGAGTAAAGTTGAAACATAGTTCATCAAAGGATTCATCAACCGCATGGTAGTCAGACAAATGGGACACAACACCATATAAAGGCAGCGTAGGAAACCAGAAATCAAGTCATGCAATACGAAGATCCATAAAATCTTGAGACAGTGCAGAAATTAAAAAAGCATAATACAAACAGTGAAACACCATAGTCTTTAAGCCAAAAAAATTAGGGAAATTAAATGGAAGAGCAAGGGTTTGTGAACAGTACCATTAATAGTGAAACCACAATAGCTTGGAAATGCGATGGTTAAGGTGGTGCTTCATTGCTGGTGGGTGTATTAAGGTTTGAGCAGTAGCAGTTGAGAAGGGGTAACTTACGAATAATAGGGATTATATGAATTTTTAAAGGTGGATTGAGATGGTGTTCATTGAGATCAAATTGGTGCAAATAGAAGCTTGATACACTAAAATATTAAGAAAGATGCTAAGAGTAATCTCTTATTCATCCATCGTTCATCAATACGGCTGGAGGAAGCGACACCATTGGTTTAATGTGCTATGTTGCAAACTAGCTCAGATGGAAGAAGTCTATAAGTAGCTGTTAAAGTGATTTGTGATCAATAAGGCTGACCCTCATTGCTTCTCAGCCATCACAGGGTGGAGAAACAGAAAAGAATAAGGACAAAAAGGGTTTTCGAAATATACCTACTCCCAAGCTGGAACCACAGAAAAAGGAAGAGAGAGGGAAGGAAACTAAGATTGATTGATGCTCTAAACCAAACAAATTTCAACATTTACGAGGTACCAGGTATTTTAAGGTCCGTCATCTATTCTACCGTTTCAGCACACAAGAGATGTGGATACATTTAGAAACATATAGATGTATCTGTGCCGAGAATCACAGAGAGGTAAGTACAGATAACTTCGTGGAAAGATGTGAAAGTATCCTTGAGACTAAGTTACCAAAAAAGTGGAGGTAAAAAATTGCCTACCTAACTTACAAATTAACTTGCATATGAACTCCAAAAAGCAAAGTTGAGGCGAATTGGTACGTGATTAAATTACAAAACTTCAAGAAATTTTTGGAAATCTAAGCTGTTCAATGTCATCTACTGCAGCAAAAAGTTTTATTGCAGTTCTAATATCCGGTAAAATGTCAACCTTTGCAAGTTTCATAACCAATGTGATAGATGCCTTGCGTATGTTGTCAACTTTACTCATAATGCCTTCCGTAAGCAAGAATGGCAAGACCACATCCATTGCTTGTCTTGCATCTGATGTTTCAGTCAGGGAGATATCGCATAGCCTCAATGTTAATGACGTAATAGCACTACATAACCTGTCGCCAGAATTTCTAACCGTCTCCTTTACATCATCCATAGCACGAAATGCAGCTGTCCATATTCTTTTCAAATGCTTCCCAACCTGTATTACAAGGATCCAAAAAAATGCATGAGTGCTACGAATCAACTATTGTTAGACCAAGACTCAAAAAATCTATTTCAAGGGTTATTTTGATTAGCACTGAAACATTTAGAAGACGATTCAAAAACACAAGTGAAGTGACAGAAACAATCTGAAATTACATGGAAATGTTCGGAAACACAAATTATAACCTTTCTTACTTAAGAAAGATCAATGGTATGAAATATAATTGAGGTTTATACAAAAAGTGTATATCAAAAAGAAGATGCCAGTTCAACCTTAATTATTGTGTTATGTCAAATGAGTCAATGCTACCAAATGCAAGTTTATAAGAATCAAAGAGTGCACAGCACCCCATCAAAACAAGCTGATGCAGCACCATAAGTTAAGAAGGATAAGAGAAAAAAGAATGGAAGAACAGAGAGACGACCATAGAGAGGGTGGAAGAGAGGAAAAGATAAGGGAACCTAGTCTTAAATTGAATCTGAATCAACCAAAATCAAAGTCCCTTTTTTACCTACTGGGTTTCATATGATTATTACAGTGTTCATTGTTTGGATAAGACCAGCAATTTGTCGAGAGACATTACCCCCTTATAACAGTTTGAAGGAAGCATACTCGTATACTTTGTAATCGAACATCATTTGGCTTAAAAGAAAGGACGTTATAAGTCTGTTATTCCAAGGTTATTAGTGAGATCAGCCAATCTACAGACTACTCATTCTTGTCAATAAACTCTCTCAAATCTGAAATCATGGCAAGTAACACATATGGAACTCATTATTACTTGCATGACATTGCACATGGGGTCTGCCGTCTGCCTGTTTTTACCAACCCAAGGTGACCGATAATTTAAAGCTTATGGTTAAATCATCATCTGCTGTAACACTTGAAGTGCAACCTATAGAGTTGATCTACTTGTGCTTCATCCATCAACCTCTGGATACAAGTATATCCTATCTCCATCCCATTGCGAGTAATGAAGTAATTGTCACATCCTCTTCCCCTTACGAGTCTGTGGACTATGTTTCCTCTTATGCTTGTGTGTGCGTATTCCTTTCTCAACTGCTCACAGTACCCTAAATGATGTTGCCAATGTTCTCCATCAATAGGTTGATCCCAATATTTTGCAGCAACTTTTTAGTCTAATGAAATAGTTTATATTGTCATGGACATGTTCTATCCATTCTAGAATATGGACCATGTGGAAGTTTTGCGATGTAAAAACAATTTTCAAAATGGAAGAGACACAAGGCACTTTAGAGCCTCATGCTGTGTTTATCCATATTCGTACAACGGATGTTGTGACATTCTCAGGCAATTTTTGTGAATTTCCTAAAGGCAGTGAAGCAATTACATTGTCTCTTGTTGAGGAAGCAGTTTGCCAACCACGTACCTTGTGGGTTAAGAAGAGCTTCGCCAGCTTGAGCTAAAACTCTTGGAGAGCTCGAGAAGACTTCGTGTCATATGGGTTCAAAAAAGTTCTTCGACAATGTGATCTACACCTCTTGGAGTACTTTTACATGCCAAACTCTCGTCTATTGGCAGACAAGAAATGATGGGAACCATTAAGGCATAGCTTTGTTAAGATACTAATTGTTCCAAAAGTTTAAGCTATTAGGAAATGGTGCATTGATAGCAACCTAAAATAACCTCGCTCACGTCCAAATATCCATACTTAAAAAGTGAAACACAACACGAAGGTGATAAGCAGAATGCAAATGGGAACAAATGCAAACAGAGAGACTTGAACCCAAAGAACTCTCCCAAATGCTCTCATACCATGTCGAGTTACCAATTGCCCAAAAAGCTTAAGCTGTTAGATATTGGGCCCAACTACGTATATCAAGCTATCTACCATTGATAAGCCACTATTGTTTGACATATTATATTTAATTTTGGGGGTTTTATTTTAATCATTTTAAGTGATCAATTTTTCATTTTTCCCATCAAGGTTTCTTTGGTTCCCTATAAATAGGTTGTTTGTATTTTTTTGTGATATTATGTCTTCGGTGTATATTAATTAATCATGGGACCAGTTGCTAAATAGTCCCTCCCTTCTCCCCATTCCTTTCCTCCCCTTCACCCTAACGAAAATTACTAAGAACAATACATTGCAATAATTCCATAAACCAAAATTAGAGGGTCAAATAGGGCAAAAAAAACTGTTCCCTCACCTTGAAGAAACTTATCCACGGTCCCCATCATAAGCTCTAGAACTTTACAAAATGATACCAATAAATTTAAAAAACTAATAAATAATATCATTGATAACAGATCTTAGCTATATGTCAACACAACTTATCGTTTTGTGCATTTTAGTGCAGTTTATTTGTGGTAGAGAGTCCCAATGAAAAGGCTAAAAGTTCCGGCTGTTGCGGTTCTGGTTAGAAAGCTAAATGTTTCAGCCACTGTGATGGGAAAAGAACATATGAAATGAATGCGTGAATACATACAAAGCATCCAAAAACTGAAGCACTTTGAAAGAGGGATGACAAATAAGGTTACAGGCTTACAATTAGCCATGCCACGGGTTTTGAGTCCTGTGACCACATATATACCATTAGAATGGTTATGTAACACAATTGCGAAGTGGATGCTCCATACAATTCCTCTCATGGTAAAAGAGCGATACTGAGTACTGACCTTCACCGAGGACAAGTACTTCAGCTAGATTGTGCATATACTCCACAGAAAGAACCTAAATCACCGCAAACTAAGACACAGATTATCCAATTCAGTGCAAAATGCTGGTGATTCGCAGACTGGTTTTTCATTTTGTGGATTTGTCTGATTATGCAGCGGATTGGTACCTCCCATCCTAGCATAGCAGGTAGAGTACACTTTCATAAACAGTGAACCGTGCAGGTATAAAACTGTGATGCGCGAGAGTTGAAACCATGTCACACACACCCTCCAGCAAGTTTGATATTACCAAACTAGGATACTTCTGTGCTTACAACTATCACCTACTTCATATACATATCCAATTGGTGGACAAATCATATAGTACTAAAAACTATAACTCAAAAATCCAAGGGCAATATAAAAATATTAATATAACCAAAACCCAATTAAAATATCTTGAACTAATAAAATATACATGCTCTCAAGACACTCTTGATCTCATGAATTTTGAAAAGTGATTTTCTCGTGCTCACAGTGGCACCAGCCCCACCAGCTCTATTAGACTAAGGGAAAAACACAGTGATGAGTGCAAACCACAGCCATACATTGGACATTCTGTACTTTCACCTCTCCAAAAAAGCAAAAAATTCAATAAGTAGGTAATTCATGAATAGGAAATTGTGTCACTCTACCAACACACGAAAGATAAAAAACAAGGTTAGTAACCTGATCAAACTTGCGTCCTTGGATTATATCCACAAGAGCAAGACAAGAAGCCTCACGTGAACGCCAAAGCCTTGATCCACATTGTGCTAATAAATCATCAATAATAATGTCCAAATGTTCGTCAATTGTTCTCTTTGAGTCCGCCACCAGTGATTTCCAGATGTGTGCCATTGCATCCTTAAGCAGAGTAGGAAAACAAGCATAAGCAAAGAACATAACAAATAAAGTCCTAAGTTTATGGTTGGTGCTTGAAAAAATGTGTTATTTATTTTCTCATGGTATTCCAAAAATGCGGTGAAAACAAAGCCAAAACAGCAAAAAAAATATCAAAAGCAGTAAATTAATTCCAGATGAAAATGGAAGAGTGTCGGACATATGCAAAGATGTGTACCTGCACATTTTTATCAGGATCATATTGATATCGGACGAGCCTTGGAATCAATAAACAAAGGTGTGGCTGTAACGCATCCCCTGCTTGCTTAGCTATTTTAGAAAACCCAAAAGCAGCACCCCTCTTGGAACTTAGAGATGCCTGATAATTAGCCAAATCCATGAACTTATAGATTAAGTCTGGTTGCCCCATCTCGTTTGCCAAACTGCAGAGCTCCTTATAAGTGCTAAGTTTCCCACCACTGGCACTTTCACCAATAGAGCCTTCTTGAAAGACCTCAGAGTCTTCTTCAAGCTAAATGCAGAAATATCTTTTTAATCCCAATTACTTTGAATTTAAATTAATTTCTACCATTTTATTTTTTTTCCAGTCAAACAGAAATTAACTTCCTACCATTTTATTAACTTGATGAGAAAATAATGCATCAAATCTCCCTTACCTTCACAGCTCTTTTCCTTTTTCCAGAACCAGTAAGGGTGCCGACTAGAGCATTTACTAAACTCTTCTTCATAGAAGCATCACCAAATTCATAGACAACACTCAGCCCCTGTGATGCCAGCTCCTGCGTAAGTTCATTTTGCTCACCTAGTAGGTGGGTAAAAGCTTCCTGCATTCATGGAACAGAGTTGACAGTTTATATTCCATTAAGACTTACTTCAGTACTATCTATGTGTAGTAACATCTAACTGGATTACTATCATTTCGCAAATTAAAAATTAAATGTATCATCCAGGGAGGACAATTCAAATAAAGGTTTACATCTTTGGGATGAATTACATTGCAGCCTTGAACACTACATGCATGTGAAACATTTTGAAACTTGTAGCCTGGAAAGGAACCTTGGATAACTAACCAATTGATACATTAGGGTTCCTACCATCACTTTCATGGAAGCTTATGCTACTTTCATAGGAGAAAAAAAGAAGATGATTGGCCTCAGAATGCAATACGCCAATCAAGACAATATAGTTCTGATTCCTTTATCTTCTCATTCAACACTCAAAATGTCCTCCCTAGACATAAAAATAAGATGATTTTCTTTGTGATGACCCCATTCAAATCATCATCCTTGACTTATTTTCTAGTTGTCAACAGGTGGGAAATAAGGTTTACTCTTGAATAGTGAAAGCCCAAGAAGAGATAATAAGCTTAATAGAAGTGAATTTTGCCATTTTTCTCATTGGGTTGCAAGATAAGATAGGAAAGATCTGAAAATTGCTTGTACCAAGTGATTCATTTAGGAAAACTAAGCAAAAAAAAAAATTTGGCTGAACAAATGAAAATGTGATGTTCTTGGCTTAGAAATATAGACAACATAATGCTATTGGCAAAACCATAAGAGAGGACACCAGTAATTAACTTACTAATCATTACATAGTTGTGCATCAGAAATATTCTTGGTAGAAACAAAAAATAATCAGCAACCAAAGAACTAACTCATTTGCACAAAATATGTACTAAGAAATTGTCTTTCTGAATGTACTACAATACAATTGACAAACCTGGATATCAGGAAGCAATTGTTGGATGCTTGGGTGTTGGCCACAATACATTGTTAGTGATAGTAGCCAGACGGTTCCTGCACAACGTTCCTCTTTTTTGCTACTGTATAAAAGATCGTCAAAAAGCTTTCTTGTAATAGCACTTCTAACCATGACACGGTAACCTTCATTGGTTTCAGGCTCTGTAGAGCTATATCTTGACAAGGATGCAGACACATCTACCATTAAAAAGTTTGAACTCATCGAAAGGGAAGTATAGTTAGTTTTGAGAATCACGTCAGCAGTCACAGGAACACCTCCCCATAGAAAGGAAAGAGCCTCCCCAGAAGCAAACAAGATGTCCTCAACCTGCAACCCCATTGAGCAGGAAGTGAAAACTTTTTCCATTATTACCACGCATCAAGCTAAACAGTACTGTATATATGACAAAAAAAACTTCTGAATAAACCAGAGGTACATTTCATTTACCTTTGAACGGCAAAGACTGGAAATCAAATCGAGGATGATGTTTAAATCCAAAGAAGATGATTCATTTACAGAAATATGACCCAAAGAGATGACAATTTTCTGGATGGATTTGATATCATCACCAGAGAGGAGTTTGCTCAACTTTTCATGCAAAACTGTCAAGATGGCACCTGCAGTGCAAACAACAGTTGAATAAGTTGGCTATTACAAGTTCAAAGTTTGAAATGCATGTAAAAAGCACTAATATGACAACAGCAACTTAACAACTTTCACCAGAACTAGAGTCATGAAGCAGAGGCAGAGGGACACGTAGTCCAATATGACCTAGGGCTTCCATTGCAACAGAAGCTATTGTGGCAGTCTCACAATTAACAACATCAACCAGGCATTTAACTGTAGCCTGAAGCAATGATTCTGAGGTCTGCAAGAAAATGAATATTAGCTCATTAAAAAATAAGTTTGGATCTAGAATGAAAGGTATAATGTACCAAAGATTGTATTTGGTACAAGCACTGAGAAAATTACACAAAAGACCGAAACAATTTAACCAGTGGTCCAGTACAAAGAATTCAGTTCTCATCGAAGCTATGCAAAATCACATAAGAATGTTTACTACTAGACCAGAGCACTTCTTAACGCTCTCTGTTAAGTTATGGGTTTATATGTAATTAGTTGTAGTTTACATCTCTTATGTAAGTAGATTAGGAGATAAGGGACTAATGTGTAATTACTCTTTTACATTTGTATAAGTATAACATAATGAGAAATAAACCCTTACTTTTTGGATCTCAATACTGGCGTTTAACTCTTCATGGTATCAGAGCCATAAACGACAAACCTAGGGGTTGTTCTAGTTGATCTCATCATCAACGAACCAGCAGCTGTAGTCGCCGACCTCCGTGACGCTATTCTGACTCATGACCATGGCTACAACGAAGATCCAGTAGGCTCTATTCCCCTTGTTTCTCTCGGTGTAGAACGATACACCATTGTTGGACATCTGACAGTTCCACACGTCCACGTAGGCCACTCGCCAGTCCTCGCCAGTCATCCTCAACCATTGCTGATCTCCGGCGACCACCGTACAACGTCCGACGACCATTGTTTGCTGTCGGATTGAACTGGGTCAGGTCCGTTTTTCACTGTTTGCTGTCGGATTGAACTGGGTCAGGTCTGTTTTCTCTGGTTTGGACTGAGTTGTCTTTACCCAGCCCACGTCAATCATTGCCGGACACTGGCCAGCCTCCGGCGAGTCTTTCTCTGACTCCGGTGAGTCCTTTTTTCTGACATCGGTTGTGCTGACAGGTATTTGGCTCTTGTTTCCTGTTTTTTGGAACTGTTTGGTACCGGGTCAGGTGTATTGGAGGTATTAGAACCTTTGTTAGGCTTATTTTGATCTCTGATTTTCAGCATCTAATCTAGTAGCTCCTTTGTTAGGTTTATTAGGGCTACTTGATTTCCGTAGATATGTCGGGGGATCCAAAAATTGCTTCCGCTAGTACAAATGATGAGTTAAGTCGTATAGGGACTCTAGATAATTTTTCTCTGGATATTTGCCATATTAAGTTGGATGGTACCAACTATCTGATTTGGTCTCGTACTTTTACTTTAGCTATTGAGGCCAAAGGGATGTCAGAATTCATTGAGAGTCATGTTACTCCACCTGTTGAGGCGATTGAACTCAAGAAGTTTAAATCTCGAAAATCGTTAGTCATGACCTGGTTATTTAACTCTATGAGAGCTGATATTTGCCATACTTTCCTGTTGCTTGATACTCCACATCAGATTTGGACTACTGCAGCCCAGACCAATTCTCAGCAAGGTAATGATGCACAGTGTTTTGAGTTGAGGAAGAGGCTCCGTACACTGGAGCAAAATAATCGTTCTGTTGCTGTATATTTTGCTGACTTGAGTGGAGCTTGGGGGGAATTTGATTACTATCAGGGCTTTCAGGCTGTTTGTGCTGTGGATGCTGCTAATTGGCTAAAAATGATGGAGAAAAAGCGAGTTTATGACTTCCTTGCTGGTCTTGATCTGGAGTTTGATTCAAATAGAGTGCTAATTGGCTAAAAAGGATGGAGAAAGAGCGAGTTTATGACTTCCTTGCTGGTCTTGATCTGGAGTTTGATTCAAATAGAGTGCAGGTGTTGGGTCGAGTTCCGTTTCCATCCTTGGGAGAGGCTTATTCTATTGTTCAGCAGGAGGAAAGTACGAGGGGTGCTATGTTGCACCCTCCTATTTCTGATCGTTCTGCCCTGGTTGCTACTCCTCAGGGTCATTATAGTTCTGATAGTGGGCCTATTCTCCAGGGTGGCAAGTTCTAGTCTGGTACTAGCAACGGGACTCCTGATCGTGCGTCATTCCAGTGTGATTATTGTCACAACACGGGTCATACTAGAGATTTTTGTTGGAAGCTACATGGCAAGCCCTCTCGTGGGCGCGGGGGTGGACGCGGTGGCCATAGTCGTGGTCCAGTGCGTTCTCAGGCCCAGGCCCATGTTTCGGAATCTACAGTCAGCACCTTGCCTGATTCTGGGTTTAGTTCTAGGAGTCAGGCTTCATCTGATCATGTTGGTGGTTTCTCTCAGGGGGAGATACAAACTCTCAGGCGCCTTATGGCTCGGGCTGATTCTCCATCTACTATAGCTTCCTCTTCCACAACGGCTACTACTTCATCTTATTTTGCTCACGCAGGTATACCAGCTAGTGCATTTACTGCCTCTTCTACGATTCCTTGAATTATAGATTCTGGTGCCTCAGATCATATGACTGGGTGGTCCTCTGTGTTTGATTCTTACTCTACTTGTTCTGGTAAGGATAAGGTCCGAATAGCAGATGGGTCATTCTCTGCTATCTCAAGGAAGGGTTCCGTTCGCTATTCTCCCTCTGTTTCTCTCTCTTCAGTTTTACATATTCCCAACTTTGCCACTAATCTTATGTCTGTTAGTAGCCTTACTCGTTCTACAAATTGTTCCGTGACCTTTTTTCCTACTCATTGTGTCTTTCAGGAACTGGATACGGGGAAGGTGATTGGCAGTGGTAAATCACATGGTGGCCTCTATTTTTTGGAGTCTGCACCTCGTCCACCTATGTCATGTGGTCTTGCTCTGCAAGCAGATACGGGTGCACCTCTTACTATGTTACATCAGTGGCACCGTAGATTGGGTCATCCCTCATTTGGAATTTTAGAGAAACTTTTTCCTACTTTAATAAGGCATTGTTCTAGGAGTCAGTTTTTTTGTGAAGCTTATGAGTTTGGAAAACATAAACATTCTTCTTATGCACCTATTAATAAACGGAGTGCGTCTCTTTTTACAGTTATCCATTCTGATATTTGGGGTCCTTCCCCTGTTACCTCTCTTAAAGGTTTTCGGTGGTTTGTCACTTTTATTGACTGTTATTCTCGTGTTACTTGGGTGTGTTTACTTAAGTCAAAAAGTGACGTCTTTTCTTGTTTTAAATCCTTTTATGCCATGGTTCGCACTCAATTTGATACAAATATTAAAATTCTCCGTAGTGACAATGGGACTGAGTATATAGATAGGAATTTTAGGGGATTCCTAGAAGAAAATGGCATTATTTATCAGACGACTTGTGTTGACACTCCACAACAAAATGGAGTTGCTGAACGCAAGAATCGTCATCTTGCTGAGGTAGCTCGCTCTCTTTTATTCACCATGAATGTTCCCAAATTTTTTTGGGGAGAGGCAATTTTAACTGCTACTTATCTTATCAATCGTCTGCCATCTAGTGTTCTCCAGTTCAAAACACCTATTGAGTGTCTTCCTCACAATTCTCATGTCACCACTCTCCCACCACGGATGTTTGGTTGTGTGTGTTTTGTTCATGCCCCTCATCCCTCTGGGGGCAAGTTAGGTCCTAAAGCCCATAAGTGTGTCTTTGTTGGGTACTCTCCTACCCAGAAGGGTTATAAATGTTATGATCCTCACTCTAAAAAGTTTTATGTCTCTATGGATGTTACTTTTTGGGAAACGGTGTCCTTTTACTCTCCTTCCACTCCATCTCTTCAGGGGGAGCATCGGCAGGAAGAGATGAGGGAGGAAGAGATGTTTACCTCTTTTTATAATCATGGTGAGGGGGAGAGAAAACAATTTAGAGATGAACCAATATCTGCTGAAAGAGCAACTCATGACATTGGTGACAATATTGAGGAACTACCACAACGGCTGAAAGGTTCTAACTTAAAGACCTACATTAGACAAAAGAAAGGAAAGTCCTCATGTGTAATATCACCTTGTCAATTACAATCCCTTGCTCCAGTTCCGGATCCTTCAGCTGACTTATCTGGTAATGAATCCTCCTCTATTGAACCTCCCTTTATTGAGTCTGATAATCTTCCTATTGCTCTTCGGAAAGGTGTTAGGTCATGTACTCAACATCCTATCTCTCAATTTGTCTCTTATGATCGTTTATCTCCTTCGTACCATGCCTTTGTTTCGTCTCTTTCTTCTATATGTATTCCACAGAATTGGCATGATGCATTCATAATACCTAAGTGGAAAGGAGCTATGGTAGAGGAGATGACAGCTTTGAAAAAGAATGGCACTTGGGAGCTAGTATCACTTCCGGGAGGAAAGAAATTAGTAGGATGCAAGTGGATTTTCACTGTTAAGCAGAATGCTGATGGTACAGTTGAGAGGTACAAAACGAGACTTGTTGCCAAGGGTTTTACTCAAACCTATGGTATTGACTATGAGGAGACATTTGCACCAGTAGCAAAGATGAACACTATAAGAGCTTTGCTTTCTTGTGCTGCCAATTTAAATTGGCCCCTTGTGGGCACACGCCCCAAAATTCCGGATTTTGGTTTGTAAAATTTGTTTGGGGGGCGTCCCTCTTGGAAAATAGCGCGGCGAAACGCTTCGATTTAGAGTCGCCACTCGGGTTTTAGCGGTGAGACACCCAAGGAACCGAACTCAAGAACGTTTTTGCTACGTTTGCTTTTGATTTGAAAAAGTTTGATTTGATTTGAAAAGGCGCAGACTGGTCCGTTGTCACCTCGATATCTGAGGTTCGGGAGCCAGGTTACGAGAGGGGAAGGGTTTTATGGCACCCCTCTCGCCCAATCCGGAGATCGGTCTCTACTCAGGCATTTTAGTAAAACGTTTGCATTTTTCTCTCATTTGATCATTTTTAGCCAGTTAGGGCGGGGGAACAGTTAATGGGGGTGAAAAACTGTAACAGCTTGCAGTTTAGATGACAAAAATGTTTATGGATGATGATTTGCTTGAATTGGATAAACATAAGAACATAGATTGAGAACAAGCACTGTGAACAATTTCACCAGGATGCTGTACGCTGCTTTTCGGGCACGTGAGCAGGCAGCATGGTGGCACGCAATGGCCAGGCCACTGCACGCCACCAGACCCTGCGCACGCCACCTATAAGCTGGCGTACACTACCCTATTGATTTCTTACAGCTCTTGCTCTCAACCCTCTGGGCTCTGGAATGGACCAGTACACACCCAGGACAAACCACGCAGATGATAAGATGGTTTAAGTAAGTGTACAGACATAAGAAATGGCTAAGAACCATGAAAACAGCAAGGCAGACCCCATAAACAGAGTGGGGAGGAACAAGAGGCCAGGATTGAACTATGATGTAAGGGCCAGGCACTAATCTTTAACAAACATGCCGTACGCCACCTTATAGAAGCCGTACGCCATGCTTGCATGTTATCCAGTATTTGGCTTTACATCATCTGGGTTCTGGAACATGATCAGAAACACCCCAGAGGCCTTACAAAGCAAGAAAGATACAGGTATTGAATGCTACAGTTAAACGACTCTAACGTACAGAAAGCAGTAAACTGGTTATTAGCATGCTCAAAGGTGATGCCAGAAAAGACATAAACAATAAATAGACACCTCATGATCCCCACGCCAGCAGTGCACATACAGCCACAGGTGGCGTACGACTTGGTGAAGCTGGCGTGCGCCATGGTGTGTTCCTTACGACTGATTTATTTTACCAGAGAAGGGCCTGGACTAGTATCAGTTACTAGCCAGAACCTTTCTGGTTCCCCTCAGGAGTTGAAAACAGAAAGCAACACAAAGGTTGTATACCTTTGGTGCAAGAGATGGAAGGAAGGATGTGAGCTTTAGGGGTTGAAGATGGAGGATGTATGGTGACTGGTCAGTGGTGTGGGGTGTATAGAGCTTCTCTATCTCTCACTCTTTCAATGGGAGAGCAAGAACAAGAGAGAAGAGAGGAATGAACTAGGCTTCTTCAATGTGGTTAACCTTTGCAAATGAATGCAAGGGGTTGCATTTATAGAGGAGAGAGGGATTGAGATCAGTAGTGATCAGCTGGGGTTAGGGTGGTTTGGTTAGGTTAGAGGGAACCTCCCATGCATTAAATGCATGGGACTAGGTGATGGGCTGTGTAGGAAAGAGAGGGGGACGCCCCTGCAGAAAGCAATGATCAGGAGGCTCTGCACTGTACTGTGGTGGTTACAAAGTCTCGAGCACGTGACAGAAAAGCGGTGATTTGACCGGCCTTGACCATGCGTACGCCACCTACATGCCACCGTGCGCCAGGTCAAACTGAGTCAACGGTCGATGTCCGACACGTGGCAATTTCCTGGCGCATGCCAAGTAAGAGCTGGCGTAAGCAAGGTAAGATTTTGCTGGGGCTTATCTGGCTCTAGGTTTGAAGGGTTTGAAGGGGTTTGAAATGGGCCTGGAAAAGGGGAGTCCAACACCCAAAGCTCACGACCTTCCATCGACCTCGGCGAGTTTTCGACCGTTTATCATCATTGGGGTAACAAAAAACCGCAAACGTGCCGATCCAGATAGTCCAAAATAGGGTGTCTACACCCCTTCATCAGTTTGATGTGAAAAATGCATTCCTCCATGGTGAGTTAGAAGAGAAGGTGTATATGGACGTACCACCAGGTTTCTCTTCCTCTGAGACTAAAGGGAAGGTGTGTAGATTGAAAAAAGCCTTATATGGGTTGAAGCAATCACCTAGAGCGTGGTTTGGCAGATTTTCCAAGGCTATGTTGGTGTTTGGATACAAACAAAGCCATGCAGATCATACTATGTTCATCAAGGGAAGTGCTGGTAAGATTGCTGTCCTTATTGTGTATGTTGATGATATAATAATGACAGGCAATGATGAGAATGAAATTCTTAATCTCAAATCTAGTCTGGCTCAAGAATTCGAGATTAAAAGATTTGGGATCACTAAGATACTTTCTTGGCATGGAAGTGGCAAGGTCTAATAGAGGTATTTTTATCTCCCAACGGAAATATATACTTGATCTTTTGGAAGAAACAGGTATGTTGGGCTGTAGACCTGAAGATTCTCCTATTGAGGCGAATCACCACCTTAGTGGCAATGTGGGGGAGTGCACCGACAAAGAGAGATATCAGCAACTTGTGGGTCGACTGATATACTTAGCTCACACTCGACCAGATGTTACTTATGCAGTGAGCATTGTTAGTCAGTTTATGCATGACCCTCGTGCTTCACATCTTGATGCAGTTTATCGCATCTTGAGGTACCTCAAATCAGCTCCAGGAAAGGGAATTCTATTCTCTAATCATGGTCACCTGCGATTGGAGACATTTACTGATGCTGATTGGGCTGGTTCTATAGATGACAGATGCTCTACTTCTGGCTATTGTACTTTTATTGGGGGAAATTTGGTTACCTGGCGAAGTAAGAAGCAATCAGTGGTCGCCAGGTCTAGTGCAGAAGCTGAGTACAGAGCTATGGCTCATGGTGTTTCTGAGCTATTGTGGCTCCAAACCATGTTACGTGATTTGGGAATTACTGATAATGGTCCTATGAAACTCTACTGTAACAATAAAGCTGCCATCAATATTGCTCGTAATCCTGTTTAACATGATAGAACAAAACATATAGAGATTGACAGGCACTTCATCAAGGAGAAGCTGAGCGCGGGTTTGATATGTATGCCTTTTGTGAGATCTGAAGATCAACTGGCTGACATATTCACAAAAGGGCTTGGTAGCAAAGAGTTTCCACCCCATTGTGTTCAAGTTGGGCTTGATTGATATCTTCGCACCAACTTGAGGGGGAGTGTTAAGTTATGGGTTTATATGTAATTAGTTGTAGTTTACATCTCTTATGTAAGTAGATTAGGAGATAGGGGACTAATGTGTAATTACTCTTTTACATTTGTATAAGTATAACGTAATGAGAAATAAACCCTTACTTTTTGGATCTCAATACTGGCGTTTAACTCTTCACTCTCACTTGCATCATTTACCAGACATTGGTTTAACTTTAAGTAGTAAATTATAGGTCAAAGGCATCAAATATGAAGGGAAAACAGCTTTGAAGACAAGTGTTGGATGACAATGCCGAGAATAATAGGTCAACAAGCCCAATCAGCCTAGGAAATAATACAGTGATAACAAGGATAGGGGCACAAAAGGGGAGGTAGCAATGGACACGCCAAACCTGTGATAACTTGGTTTACGAAGCCGCCTGATTACTATGATAAGCAAACATTCTGTTATCACGACAGGTAACAGATAATGTGTTTAAACGCCCCTGATAAGGTCATAACTGTAAGACTTGTAAGGGTTTGGCCCACTTATGGAGGAGAGTTTGCCCACATGTGAGGCGGCGTGTTAACAACAAAGTTACCCCTATCTTTAATAGGTTTTTAATGAGATGCTGGGTATTCAAACAACAGAAAATTTGAGTTTAATATGCTCCCTAACTAATTATGATACCATCCCCTGGGTAATGTAGATGCTGCAAACATAAAATACAAGTGTACCAAACACAGTGCCAAATGTTGCTTACAATATGTGTCCTTTTCATGCAGTCAGCAGCAACATATCCTAGTGCACATAACAGTCCATGCTGTGTTTCAAACCTAAAGAATGTCAAGATCAACCTTGCTGTAAGATATACTATAGTAGTCACATCAGAGTAGCTTGCAAAAATTGTGGGGAAAATGTACAAACCTCAACTTCTGTGATCCAGCAACTGGAGAAATTAGTTCGCCAATAAGATCTGGCAAAGCAGAGATAGAAAGAGCACCAGAAGCAATTCCAAGTAAACGTGCTACAGATTCACGAGTATCAATGTCCATGTGACTCAGTAATTGCTTTAACCACGAAATTTTTGTGGCATAGCGTGATGCTATCATCTGAAGACAAAAAAGGATTCATCAAAAGATGAACAAAGTAGACAGTAAAAATTAAACAAGAAAGTAATAGAATCCGAAAAAAACAACCTCTGGAAAATGAGATCCAACAGTGATTAGTGCCTTGGAGGCATGTGAATGTAACTCAACAGAGCCTTCATATGCCATAGCATGTTCTAGCAGTGAACACATTTTTTCTACAGAAGGCCAATACTCCACAAGTCTGTCTCCTCTCCTGTATAGTTCCACATCTGCCTCGAAGCACTTCAACAAAAATGTGATCATGGCCACGTATGTTTTCGAAGGGAAAAGAAGCTTTGCTTCCCTCATTTCATTGGAATCTAGCAAAGATGGCATCCGACTGACAATATAATCTAGCATGTCTCCAAGTTTCGGGTACTGAAGATTGTTACAGTCATCAGCAGCTCCCCTTTGACCTTTACCAGGAAACAACCCTTCGAGTGCCATTTCCCTTTCAATTTTTCAAAACAATTCAGTGATTGCGCCCAAAAGAAAACAACAAAATTGATAAATAAACCAACATAACCGAATTTAGGTTGCTTCATTAACAAAATAACATTTGAACAACGTCAAATGTGAATTTTCATTATACAAAAGATATACACCTGACTTTATTTCTCTTAGTGGAATATTTTGGAAGTACTATCAAAACTTAGTAAACGTCATCACCATAGAATCGGTCTAAGAGCACATAGCTTGCGCTGCAATTGGGTTACATTCTCTGTGGTTCTACAACTCCCAAGAGCATGGAAAACTTAAAAACAATACCGAAATCCATGAAGCAAAAGACTGTTTTGTAGGAAGTATTAGGCCCTGTCAATGGCGTTTACACCATAGCCAATGCCAGCAACAATTACAAAATATCTTTAGTTGTTCTTCTAGTGATGCTTCAATTTTAATCAGTGCAAGGAACTACATTACCAAGCCCCAGCGAATTCAAGCATTCTGATTCATGTGGACCAATGCCCATAGCCAGAGAACAATTCAAAGAAATTGATGAATGTGTCCAGACCAAGCAAGGAATAAGCGCTAGCAGATGAGATTGGACCTACAGAATAGGCACCAAAGGAAGAAGCTGCACACGAATCTGCTGTTGGTAACTGAATATTCTGTCAATTTGATATTTTGAACAGCAAAGGAATTTCAAGCTGCAGTCCTTGAATCAGAGGGGATTGATCATTGGCTGAATCCCTACCCGTGTGAATGGAGACATGTGACTGTATCACATCTTCCCATTGAGGATGACACTAGTACTTTATGCCATCCAAATCAGATCAGCCTGATTTGCTTCAAGACAGTGTCCAGACTAATAATACATCTCAGGCAAACTGAAATGATCCCAAGAGGAGATGTTCTGCATATTTAAAGCTCTGGCTGACTTTCTGGACTTTAGATCCCTTCGTTTCACTTACATAATCACCCATTTGGTTCCTCCTTCATGTCCATGGCAGTGTGGTGGATGGGTAGCCAAGCGCTTTGGGAAGTGGCTGGCAGGTTGGAATGGGTAGCACCTTTCTAAAGAAGGCAAAGTCTGCCTTAATAAAGAGCACCTTGGTTAACTTACCCATCAATTTGTTGACCCTTTTAACCATTCTAGCTTCGAAGGAATGAAGACTAGAAAAGCTTGTGACAACCTCTCTGTGGGGTTTAGGATGTCGCTTTCGCATTTGGAGGAGGAAAATCATCTTTGGAGAATGGCAGTTGATTGCAAGTAACCAGTTTCGCAAACTAGTTGCAAATCGAAGGAAGTTTGGTGTTACTATGGCATGGGTTTGTGCAAAGATGTTCGGAACCGGTGGAAGGTTTTGCCAACAATGTGGTTTGAGGTGGGTTAGGGCTGTAGTAGTATATAATGTTCTGTCATAATTGTGGGAGTTTGTGCCACATCGATTAATTATCTCCTCCACAACTTGTATATGAGCCTAGGCGGTCTCTCCACTCCTTGCCAATTGGTTTGGAGTTGGATGCTTTAACATGGTATCAAAGCTAGGATTTCAGAGAATTTGTTCCCCCTTATTTGTGCCATAAGTGCACTGTTGTTTGTTGTGATCCCAGTGTTATGGATCGTTTGTTTACCTCTCCAACGGCGAGTTGGGGGTCGCACTTGCGGGGGAGTGTTGGAGTTTGTCCCACATCGATTAATTATCTCCTCCAAAACTAGTATATGAGCCTGGGCAATCTCTCCACTCCTTGCCAATTGGTTAGGAGTTGGATGCTTTAACAATAATAAATGGTGACAAGACATACCAGTGACCCTCCCCGACCACCTAAAAAACATGCAGTAGTAGCAGATTTTTTTAGGGTTTTAGAGACTTGATAACTGGGAGCTTGAGTATATGATGTCGGGATATCCTCATCTTTGTTGGTTAGAATTTCTCCGTAACCGAGAGCTGGAGGAGCTCTTCCATTCTCTTTACAAAGGTAGAATTCCATTCTATGTGAAGTCCTACTTTTAATCAGTGCAGGGCCTACATCCTCCTTTCCAATGCTATTTGGAAACGTGGAGTTCTATGGAAGTGGCTCTTTTGTGTAGAAAGCTGCTTTAGACTCCATCCTCAACAGGCAAAACCTCATGAAGCGGGGTTTGGACTACCCAGCAAATGTTTTTTGTGCCATGACACAAAAGAGACTATTGATCACCTGCTAGGGAATTGTGTTGCTTTCACCTGTCCATCTTTAACATATCCAATGGGTCATGGAAAATTTGATTGACCTTATGAGAAGTTAGAAGGGGGCTTGCAGGTTGGAAAGCAAGAAGAAAGGTAGGAAGCTAGCTCCTTTGTGTCTTATATGAAGACATATGGTAATGGGATTCAGAAACTTCAATTGTCAGTTTTGATAGTTTCCAATTTTTTTTGTAAAAAAACATTCATGTGAATCCTCTTTTAATTTTGTTGGTTTTAAGGGGGAGCTCAACCTTCAACTTGAGCACTTTTTTTCATCAATATAGAGCTGTGAAGGTTCATTTTTCTGAAGGTTTTGCCCCTTCTGGCACTCTCTTCCATGCATACTTGTGGAGTTTTGCCTTGAATTTGTCGCGAGAGCAATAGTAGCAGCAGAAACCAAAATCAGAAGCATTCTGGTTTTTTGGTCCGGACCAGAGTCACGGTGGTCCGGATCAGCGGGACAGTTTTGCACGCAGGACATTCTGGATTTTTGGTCCGGACTAGAGTCAAGGCGGTCCAGACCAGCGCGACAGATTTTGTGCGTTTTGTTATTTTGTTCCGGGTTTTTCGTGCCCTATTATAAATAGGGGTCTTGGGGGCTGCTAGGGTTATGGTCTTTTGTTCAAAGGTTTAGATATTAGGGTTTTGTTCATCTCTTAGGGTTCCACAAAGGGTTTGTGTCTCCCTTTTGGGTTCCACCAGAGATTTGCCCTAGATATCTGTTTGGTGCTTCAAGTAGAGTTACGGGTATAACCGGCTCTTTGTTTCTCTCCCTGTTTATAGTGAATCCTCATCTTGCTATTTTCCCCGTGGAGTACGTTCTTGCTTTGTGCTTGAGCGGAACCACGTATATCCTTGTGTTCTTGTTTATCGCTTGTTGATTTGTTATATTCTCAATTTTGTGTTCGGCACAACAATACTTGTAAAGAAAACAAGGGATTGTCTCCCATCCAACTCATTGCTCTAATGGGCAGATGAAAAGAAAAGCTAAACATTTTGGGACTGCCAACTCTGGTACTAATGCATGTTTACACAGGAGCTACGAAGCAAATGATTTTCATAACTACGTTTTCCTCATTTATTGATACAAGGATATAAGCAACTCAAAGCACTACACTGAAGTTACTAGAGCAATGACAAAACTACGAACAATTAAATGCTACATGCTAGGATACATACACGGGACAAAGACAGCACTTCTCAAAAAATGGGGACCGGGATACAGAGGGCGACAAACTAATTTTTTTTCTTTTAATTTCATTAGTTATTCAAACAAACATTAAGACCACTAAACATTTAGGTTAGGACTCCTATCGATTTTGTTTATCATCGGATGGGTATGCCTAAATACACACCCACAAATGTTTTATACACTTTTAGCTCCATACTTTGGAAGTTACAAATATTTCCAAAAAAAAGAACTTCTAAAAAAATCCAAAAGCCAGGCTGCCAATCAGCCATGTCCAGTGTGTTTCACCCCAATGTTCCGCCGGGTCTCAAGTGCACCCCCAGCATGTCCCACCATAAAAATATTAACAAGTAATACATATTTTAGCACGCCCCAGGCGTGTCTGTCCCCAGCAAGTCCGACAACGAATATGGCAACCTATGTGTATCTGTGCTTCATATTATAAGACCAATGATGACATGGAAGTCTGATTAAAAAAAATGATGGCATCAAAGAAAATTTGATGCTTAATGACGGGTGAATACATATTATAAAGCATACAAACTACAAAGTACGATAGATCAACTGACCTTACATCCAACTTAGAATCTGCAGCACCAAGCATACAAATAAACCGACTTGGACAATGTTGCATCTCAAATAAGGATGTAGCCCACCTCACAGCACAGAAACGGACTTCACTTTGTTCCTTGCAAAAGAGAAATGGTTTCCATTGTAGACACAGTAAGTTTATGGAGAAACTAAAAGAGCATGCTGCAGATTAAACAAAAACCACTGCCCCAACTAAAACAAAATAGCGACAAGTCAAAAACAGGTATAAATGGTGACCACACAAGAAATCAATCGTACCACTTGAGAATTTATGAGCAAAAGGGCCTCCAAATCCTTTAAGACAGCTGTGGGCGCAACCTGATATTCAGAGAAAACTAATTAAAAAGATGTCACTGCATAACAGAGATACAATTACATCAAGGAGAGCCACAACACATAAACTACCATACCAAATCATTACACCTTCCAATAAATAGAGCTTACACGAAACTGTTGAATTACTAAAATCAGAAAATTTGTATAAAATATATCTGAAATAAACTTGAGTTGATGGAATACCTTGTATGCAACAGCAAGGGAGTTAGTTGCGTCTTGAATAATGAGCCGAAGAAATTGAGCCTCTGACTTCAGGGCATCGAAAAGCCGAACAGCCATGTCAACCTTATCCCTAATAGAAAATTAGGACATGAAATCGTGCTGACAAACCAAAAGTTTTAACCAACACAAACTGAACTAAGCTAAAAAAAAATACTCCATATGAAGAGAAACGGAGAGAGAGTACTTGAAAAGTTGTGGCATGCGCTGTGCAAGTAATCCAATTGCTTGATAGGCAAAGCTTTTGGTGTCTCTAGCAATAGCATCTGAATGAACATGATTACATTGAGCCACAATTTTTTTTAACCAACTTCAAACATATATAATATTCCCAATTGCTTGATAAGCAAAGGTTTCAGTGTCCCAAGCAATAGCATCTGATCCATCAAAAAAATTTGTACCAATATCTACCAAAATAAGTATTATAGACAATCAAGTTAAAAGAGTGGATAGTGCATCCTAACACAAGTGGACCTGATTCTGATGCTGAATAATTGTCAAGGGACTTCACAATCCCATTCAGTATAACAGGGCCCATAAGCTTCAGCTGATCGATTCTTGCCTGCATACAGTTTAAACAAAGATCAAATAACTTTTATATAATGTCTCCCATTTAATAAATGCAAATAAGAGCAGAACTAATCAACGTAGAAAAAATAGACCATGAAGCTCATGGGTGCAAATACTATATTAGAGTAATGATAAGGTTTGAAAAAAGATGAGAGCTATAATGTCAAATATATCCGCGCACATTTGCCTAGATTCTCTTCAAATTCCCACAGAACATAGGGAGTTCAGATATTCTACCAGCAAAACTTTTCCAGCATATTGATAGGAAGCAGGAGCCAAGATGGGCCATTCTTAAGGCAACAACAGTACTTCACAGCTAAGCTAAATGATAACTCTACCCATGTCACGAGATTACTACAAATAGCATTGAACATGTTATCCAACTATTAGCTGTCAGCAGCAAGCATTCGAAGAAGAGAAATAGGCACTCAATATGTAGCGGATACAGTTAACAAATTCACAAACGTGTGGACAACACTGTGACCCTCGGGGGTAGTGCTCCATCTTGCACCTTAAAAGGAGGAAGAAGATAAACAGAAAATAACCCAAAATACATGGGCTAAAAAACTATTCTGTTGTTCCCTTGAACTGACAGCATGTTTGATTGGATTCAAAACCCACCACAGGTATAAGGACAAGCAGCTTGGATGAATGTTTGGGTAGCGGTACAAGGAGTACCGGCCAACAGCCAATGTTTTATTTGAACACCAAAATCAAACTCACTCGCTTTTCAAAACACTAGCAAAAGCATTACCAAATGCTAAAAGAACCATTCTATGAAGCACATACACGGCCATGGGACGCGGATATGACCGGGGGTACAACGATCAACGAATATAAAGGATGAGACAAAACAAGGAGAGGACTGTGTTTCTTTATCTTTCTGTATGTTACTAAATAAGCACCTAAAAATCGATGTAGAAGTGACCCTGACTTTTTTGTTCCTTTCGAATTGCATCTGGTGAGAGACACTGTGTCAAGGATAGAAGAAAGTAGAACAGAGGATTTATCCTCTAATAAAGCAACGGAAGCCAGTGTCTGCTATTAACTAATAATAACAATAACCAATGTCTGCTTTCCTCGCTGATGTCAAGCCTAAGACACAAGACAAACCATGTTGTTCGATCCAAGAGCAAGCTTGAAGCCGAGTAACTCAACTACTTTTAAACATAGAGAGCAGTAATATAAATAAAGGAAGAAAATGGGGCAACACGTCACCCCGGGTCCTGGTATGACATCTGGCAATGGATATCATTCATCTCCTAATAGTTTTCAATCAATTTCATAGAGTTTTTGAGGTAACTATTTAAGATATCAAAATGTGTAATTGGTTACATTAAGGAGTTTTTATCTAGATATATAAAGCGAATTATTATAACTGACAGTTGAGACTATTATGTAATAGGTTAAATACTTGGATGTTACTCAATATGACTGCAGACAATTAGTTCTACCATATTAGGCGGGGATTGGATAAAACCAGGTGGGCCCACATGTTCCCCGCTAAATGGGGTTCTCAGTTGTCAAGTTGAACTAATCATCTCTAGGTTTCATGGGACAAGTGGACAACTAATACCACCCCACCCAAGAAAACTAACAACCCAAAAAACATATTGCTAAGCCTATAAGCTACAATTGCATACTACAAACTATGCAAATCAATTGGACCAACCAAAGTGTCTCACATGACAACATACTTGCTACCAATAGAAAAATACATAAATCCAAATTCACAACCAAAATGACTAATGTGGAGCTTCTTGAAATTCAGATTGAGCTTGATGGAGTATCGACAATAGCATGATGGAGTATGGACAATAGCATGTCACCGTCCTGTCTTTGTTGCTCAGTTGCTCTACTTGGTGGATCTGTTGGGGATATGGATACAAAGGATTATGACCATAGGATGGAGGATGATGAGGAGGATAAGTGTAGCTATAGTATCACTTGATCCATTGTCGTGGGATAGAGAATACCCAGGTGGATAAGGGTAGTAGTGGCTGTTGTGGGGGAGGAGAAGAGCATAATGAGAAAACAAACCTGAGACAGAGAGGGACTGAAACAAAAACCTGCAACTGCAAACCCACTAAGCTCACCAAGTGAAATCGGTACACTTGACACATCTAATGAGAGGCATTTGCAGAGACAAATGCCAATGAAGACAAAGAAGGCTCCATTATTTGACAAGATGTGTCTGAATTCTAGTCAATATAGTAGATTCCAAGGTGAAATATCAGTCCTCTTGATATTGCAGAGACATGCCAGCAAATAAGTGATTCTGTGCATATTGTGTCAGTAACAGCCGCAACGGTCCATTACCACCATTGTGTAACAACCGACATGACAACGTTATGCAGTCAATTTTCATTCACACTGCAATATCGGCCAGCCAGTTACTGTTACGTAATGGCTGATAACGTTATCTATCACAATTTTCCAAACCATGTTTACTTCTTTTACTTCCGCTAACCATTTTCCAAAATGTTAAGGGGAACAAAGTGAAGGTTTTCGAACATATGTAAGTTTTCATACCCATCAATTTCAAAGAAGAAGAACAAACCATCAAACATTATGATTCCTACTCCTTTTCCTCCCAGTTGCAGGAGAGCAAAGGAAAAAAACTTGAATTTTCTATGACAAAATAGAGTTGAAACATAAAGCCCTTACATGTTTGAACACCCAAACAGTGAACTCCATTCCCATCTGCTTCAACCTGGAGGTGGTACCACTTCCTATCATATGCCAAAATTAGAAATGCAATTCAGAATGTCGGGTACAAGATTTAGTTCTACTAGACAACTCAAAGCAACTATACTCAAAATAAATAAATAAATAAAAACAGAAACAAAACGGTAATTTGAGCCAGCCAGCCTGATAGAAGTTATGCGAACACTGAAATTGCCATCCCTGTTTATTTTTCCTTTGACTGGCGCCATCAAAAATCAGTGCAAATCCTACAACCTATTTAACCAAACTATAGCCTTCATAAAAGAAGCCAGCTTTGTTGGACTCAATACTAATTTGCCATAAAACATTTATGATTTTTCAAGTACATTCTAATCACATTCATATCAGACAACGCTAATACTCATAATTTCCTTTGCATATCAGGCAAAATGTCCCATGTAAGGGACAAGACAAAAAAAATCATGTGTTCACTGTGTTTCTAATTAGAAGGGGATTAGAACTATGTTGCTTACCATATATGCAGCCAAAAATGCATTGTAAAGTTGACGGGAAACTATTTGCTGCAGTAATAGACCGGCAGAAAACTGACATCAGCCTTACTCTAAGAGCAGGATTGCCAGGAATGACTCTAGATTCTGGAGCAATATGTTCAAGTTCAGCACTTCCTGAGTCAATAGCAAATCTTGTAATCAATATGTGTTACAGCTAAATTACAGGATTGAAATCATCTCTACACACAAAATCATAATAGTTTTTCATAATTAAAAAACTTTAGTACTGAACAGGTTAGCTTATCAACACAATCACATGAACTTGTCCACAGAAAACCCGCTGGCTGCTGCTCAAGTAAAAATACTAAATGAGAGTGGCATCCGAAACTCAACTTTTTGATTTTCCCATATAATTGACCTACGCTACGATACAAACCAGACGTAGCATATCTAAATATCAAATCAAGTCACCACCCTGATATCTTAAACCTCTTGACCAGCCTAAGAAAGAGTTATCCATAACTTGGAAAGCGCCACAAAACGTGGCTTTATGTCCAGAAATTTTTTTAGTGCGCCAATATAGAAAATATCCAATCAATCTTTTAAAAAATATGTCAAGGCTCAAGATACAACTTACTCATGGGAAAGTGAAAGAAAGAGAAATAGGTGGCAGATAAAATGGATCAAGCATAATGATGAACAGCATAGACAGATATAAATCAAACTAGCAAACGACGGAAACAGAAAGAAGCTGATGTACCAGGAAGATACATAACCTAAAAATGGCTCTTACCGTTAAACAATACAAACAGTCTGCTTATCAGGTTTGCATCATCCAAATTTACACCAGAAGCCTTCTTCTTTATAAGCTCCTCCCCTTTCTTAACAACAGCCTCTTGGCTTGACAAGTCAGCATTAAAGATGATATCAAAATCCACAGATGTGTAAAATATGAGTATCGGAAATGAAAACACCAAACATATCCCGTCTGTGGAAGTAACCCATACCCGTCAGCACAAGCAGACATATAGAGAGGATATACAACTTCAGGTGCCAGCTCCATGGCTTCAACAACATTTAGGATCCCTAACTACAAATAGGGAATTAGTACAAACACCCCGTGAAAAAAACAAGGGAAGTTCCTTACAAAAATTTCTGGAATCATCAGAATAAAACATTATCCACAGGCATAACCATCCCAAGCTAAGAATATCTTAATACTAAATTTACCTTTCTAATTAAAAGCACATCACTTTTCAATTGGTCTTTCCCCCTAACACGGTTACTCTGAGAAACTGATAGCCCAGGTGGGCATCCCCCACTGCAAAGATGAAGTTAACTATTTTAGTTTAGCTACAGAAGAATAATGTTTAAACATCAACGTAATCTAGGACCATAAACTGGATTCAGACCTTTGAGATGGCAGTTGATATAAAACAGAGTGGAGGCAAAATTCAAGAAATATCTCACTGTCTGGAGAGCCACACATTACTCTATATTTTGCAGCAGCTTCATCACTAATTCGAGTTGAATGACAGTCACCAAATACCTGAAACCAAAACAGATAGAGAAACAGGATGCATGAATTGTTTCCGTGATTAAGGATCCCCAATAATACCGTTTACAGAGAGAGAGAGAGAGAGAGAGAGAGAGAGAGAGAGAGAGATCTGCCATAAATGAGAAACAGACCTGTATATGCATGTCAGAGACAAAGCTAATTTGGTAGAAAAACAGAAAATCCTAAGTCCAATTTCCGTATAATTGTAAAGAATAGGAACATGGAATCGAGATTGTGTCCATTGTCCGAGTGAAATAGATTTCAAAGAGCCTGCTAAGGTTGGGGCATAAAAGAGTTTTTATGGGTTCCATTAAATCAATCAATCAGGCAAGGCAAGGCAAGGTCCCCAAACGAAGTTTCTATTTTGAAATGCCTTTCAATTTCAATAAAAACAATAAAAACAAAAGTTCCATATTTCATTGCCATATCATCCAAGAATTCAAAATCACAAGTGTCTTTAATTTTTTAGGGTCTATTCAAATACTCCAAGCACACGAGTTGATGACGTGTTGCAGCTACAAAAAAAGGTGATTGCATACTAACTCCGTAGCATCAACACGGATACACGACTCGACACCGACACTCCAACTTGCTAATTGCAAAAAATAGGAGGGCATGACACGTAGGGGACAACTTCTAAGAAAAATATTTTGTACTCTATTAGACGAATAACAAATAAAAAGTTACGCTCTAATTATGAATATGTAACACCATATATACCTTAAATCTTATTTATCCTTGCATCATTCACAAAAGCATGCTAACATAAGGCGTTTCATTATCTCTGTCTTTATAATCAATAGACCATCAGCTGTCACACAAGAAAGAGACTGCCTACTCTTTCACTTTAACACACCTGACATGTGGTTTTTTTTGTTTTTTTTTTTTTTTTTTTGGGGGGGGGTTGTGTACTGGGAAGGGCTCACAGATAGCTAACAAGGTGAGACCTCAATTTGAGGAAAACCATACTTTTTTTGTGGCTGGACCAAACAAAGTTGGCTTCTGAAGGTACATGGACGGAAATGTAACATACCTTCACCGTGATTCGCAAGATTATCTCTTGGTGCTGGGAAGGAAGCTTTGAAATGTTACCTACAAGAATAGGTGCCATAGTTTCCTTTTCCTATAGAGAAACAACCGGTATAACCATTAATTTCGAAATTGTTCTCCGGGAAACCAATTTAACCAAATCAACTAAAACACCCTAATTTAATAAAACTTCAAAACCAGATCCATGCATACCTCTAAATTGGATCGTTCAAATGCCATCTCAATATACACAATGCAAAAATTCTTGACCATTGGAGTTGATTGAGTTTCCATGTACAATTTCCATAACTCTGACAGCGGCAAACCAATATCTGGTTGGTGTTTTACTCTCTTGTTGACATGACTCAGGATCTCTATAACCTATCATGACAAGGCCAACTATCAATCAAATGAAAGCATAACGAGTAAATAACAAATAACTCTACTGTCATCCTTCATATAAGGAACTGAAAAAGAAGGTACCCAGCAATCACAGGCATATGTAGCTAAAATACAAATACTAGAACTTAATATACATGTATCGCGTAAGTTGTACAAAATATTTTCATGTTTAACTTTCCTTATTTCCATGGGGATCAATTTAAAGAGACAATTAAATGTTCACACACGTGACTAACAGGGGAAAACAGAGAAGAAGCTAAGAATGTCAACCAATCAGATCAATTCAAAACTTTGTGTGTTCAGTAACCATGTTAGAATTAATCATTTCAGTGAGTTATTGGATCCTACTGCTTTATGTGGAGTCATTTTCTTGTCATAAGATGAGATATGATGATAATGGTAACTTAGGACCACGACACCAAACGGGTTTGTTTTACATCTCTGCACATGGATGTAGATCTTTCTGCCTAGATAAACTGATGGACTATCACATGCTGCGATCACATAAAATGGTACTACAGTATTGGGCTCAATTAGCATCCCTGCATAACCATCCAAAAATGAGAACCCAATCTTAGAAATTTTTAAATCATAAACTCAATCAGGATTTAAAAAGTTAGAAGTCAGATACTTGCTAATCTAAGAGGCATGAGATGAGCAGACATTCCATGTTCTCATGCGCAGACATTCCAAGTTCAGATGAACACTGCTTTGAAATTCAAAAGCAGTGGCCTGGGGAAGAGGCCTCGTATAGGTTACAAACTTACATACACATGTTGGAGTGTTGGACACTTAACACGTGGACAAGGATGTCGGATATGTGTCTGACAATTTGACACATCCAAAGGGACTTGGTGTACAATAGTGTATACAGTAGTCGTACTTGTATTTCACGTTAACATTTTTTCGAGAAGAAAAATGAGTGAAGTACTTTTTCTTTTTGCCGTGTCCACATCCTCCAACTAGACTAGAGCTCCAACAGACAAGATACCTCTACATTATTTATTTATTTTTGATAAGCACGGATACCTGCATCGCACCCGACACTCGCTCCTGAGGTAGTGGTATTAGAACAGAAAGATATCACCATGCCTCATCATCAACAACTAATAAGTGGCGAGGGATGCTCATAATGTGAAGTTCTGATTACATGTGTTGTGGAGAGGAGACGATGATGGATATGTTCCAAGATATGCACAAGCTGAGTAGAGAACTACGCCGGTAGAGATGTGAGTGGAGTGGTGTAGGACATCGACTCCATAGCATATCTAGGATTCAGAGATGGAGGAGTTGATGAACCATTTGGAGAGATGTCACAGATTGCGAAATTCCTACAAGGAAACAGTAGTTTTAAATGGGGAGTGAAATCTTTTCATCTAGCTCTTTGCAGAGGCATAGCTCTCCATAACCTAGGAAGGCTATTTGGAAGACTAATGCTCCTCCCAAGGTAGCTTTCTTTGTATGGTCTGATGTCTGAGACAAAATTCAGAGTAGATAATCTAACAACGGAGGAGGAAGTGTGTGAGAGGGATGGTGAGTTGGTGTCACATCTTCTTAGGCATTGTTCAAACATTTGGGGTCTCTGCACTTCAGCCCTGTCATGATTTGAAGTGGTATGGGTTCTTCCAAAAGGGAGGGTGACAGGTGACCGATGGCAAAGGAAGATCTGGAAAATGGCCCTATTATGTTTGATGTCACGCATTTGAACATAAAGGAATGAGTGTCAATTCAATGGCATAGAGACTTGTTTACAAAAGATGAAGAATGATTTTCTTAGCCTTTTGTTTAATTGGGAATTGGGATCATAATGTACTAACAGAGTCATCCCTCTCTGGAACTTTTATGGCATTTCATAGCTTTTCCTTCTCCTCATAATGATGTATGGACTTTTTGGGTTTGTGGCCTCATATTTTTGTATGTTGGACACATCCCCTTATATTTTAACTTTTATTTTCTTACGAAAAAACAGTAGACTGCCAGAACATTAAGAAATTTGCTAACCATTTTTTCCATCCCAAAACTGTGACGACAATAGCTTTCTGTAAAATCTCGAACGATCATTAACAAACTCAACTATTCATCTATCATTGCCAGCAACCAACTATCAAAGAGAGACTTCTCACCACTCTCGTAACTTTACTCCCCAAAATTTCCAGCTTTGTCTCATCCTTGTGCTACCCATCATCTGATTTTTATCATCATATTGCTGGTCTACCGCAACCAATTTTCCATAAGTGTTCCACATAATTATCGCTGAATTTATTCAATCGGGTGCTGTTCCAGCATGTTTTTTCGAGTTCCTTATCAGGCATGACTTCCCACAACTTCAGATCTCAACTCTATGGCAAAACAGGGGTGCATAAACTTTTCTTTTTATCAATCTTCAGCAGACAATGGGCTACTTGTTATAAAATTCGATCAATAACATGACCACACACGCAAAAAAGAAAAAAACTAGACCAAACGAAATAAAGAACTTATAAGCCTTTCATCCCTCCAGAGGAAAGGTGATACCCCGAGCCATTGAGGCATCAGCATTTGAACTTTAATTTTAAGATTATGAAGTACATAAAACCATTTAAAACTTATAAGAGAGAGGGTCTGAGGAAGAGAGAGCAAATACTAAGTAGAAGTTACAAAAGTTGTTCTAAAGCTAGAAAAATATGTGATGATGTAAGTGTACATCAAGTTCTATAAATAAATAAGTAGAACATTCTCAAATAGGTACTCTCTCACTTCAAACAAAGATTGACAGGTTGGGGGAGAGGGTGAGAATATGTTATTCCTAAAAACCATAGGGCACGTGAAGTGCGTAAAAATATGCACACACAAAAAGACGCACATTGAGCGACCTCATAGGCAAGGCTGTGCTTTGGCTACGTGAGTCACCAATTCGAAAGGTCTCAAGGTGTTTTTGCCCAGACATCTATCGCCTTTGTAGCAAGCATTTCAATGAGAGAGCGTGCATGTGAGTGTCAATTCAAGGCTTAAAGAAAGCCCAAGGGGTTTGGCCAAGTGAGCATGAGAAAGCAAATAAGCACTTGTCCTCCATGGGGTCGCATGTCGGTATCCCACGGAAGCCAAATATTCCAAGTAAAACTTTGGGGCTACCGGATAGTTTGCCTGGTCGTTAACTTTAGGGCTCCAGAATTAGTCAAACTGTGCACAAGCCAGCCCGGACATGCAGTTATCAAAACAAAAAAATGCAACATTCACATGAAATCGCAGAAGCAAATAGCCTATTATACATAAATGTTAAGAAATTCAATTGCACTGTTTAGAAAATGTAATAGAAAGGCAAATTTTCCAACAAAACAAAAATTACAAAAAAAGGGAGCCAAAGCAACACAAATACAAACGCGAACACGCAAGGGGCTCGACCTAACGCACGCATGAAAGTGTCTTTGAATCACATGTCACATCATACTACTAAATCCGCGAGAGCAAGGATTGAGAGCGTAGTGCGAAAATTGATAGCGTGAGAGCGGGGCATTTTGAAGTATTATGTGACTAAGGACTCAACACTACATAATAAGCAAACCAACTGAATTTAGGTCACGCGAAACTGAGATATCGTAAGCGACATAGAGAGAACAATTACGAGAGGGGGGGGGGGGGGAGGGGGGTACAAGA